>VZQC01008327.1:1338761-1557897 GCA_009823505.1 Rhizomys pruinosus | reverse complement strand
CACGGGTGGACAAACCTACATGCAGACAGTACATTCATACAAATAAATAAATAAATAAATAAATAAATAAATAAATAAATAAATAAATAAATAAATAAAATTAAAAAAAAAAAAGAATCCCTTCCCAAGTGATTCTAGATATTGTAGATTGTGTCATTCTGGATTGTGTCAAGTTGACAAAATGTCCTCCAGAAATTCATATGTTAAAGGTCTGGTTGTCAGCCTATTACAAAGTGGTGAAACCTTTAAGATATAATGATTGAAGAGGGAAGGAAGGTGGAAATTGGGTCATTACGGTGTATCCTTGCAGGGGATACTGGTGTCCTGGCTTCTTTATCTCTCTCTTTGCATTCTGCCATGAGATGAGGGATTCCTTTGCTATATAATCCCACCATAATATATGTACCCAAAAGCAATAAATAAAAAGATAATTTCAAAACTATGGGCCAAAATAAACCTTTATAAACTATTTATTTGCAGTATTTTTTCAGTGACACAAAGAGGATGAATACAATACTAACTAGGTAAAAATACATTCTGTACCTTATTTTTAAATTGCTGATTTATTTATTTATATTTATTTTCTTAGTTTGTGTGTATGAGTGTTTTGCTTGCATGTATGCAAGTGAGCCAGTATATACAATGCCCACAGAGGTATGGTTGTTAGCCACCATGTAGGTGCTAAAACTGGATCTGGGTCCTCTATAAGAGCAGCCAGCCTTTTACCCACAGAGGTATCTCTCCAGCCCTTGCATCTCTTTATTACTGTTCAAAGATATTTACTTTGCTCTGCTTGGCTCTGTGTCCTGCCTCATCCCCTTATCCACCCATCAACATCCTACTATTTTATTCACCCACTAATCAGTTCCATCAATAAATAATTATTGATGCCATATACCAGCTACAGTTTCAGGCACTAGACCTTAAGACAGACCCTATATTTCTCATGCTCCTTGTGCTGTATGTGTATGTAGACAAATAAGAGAATATAGATAAAAATGGAAAAATAGATAATCTGACACTTCTCAATTATAAACACCTACAGGTTTTGTTTTCATTTCCACTTATATCAGTAGTACTTAGCATAAATATGTTATTCATTCAAGAAACGTTTGTTGATTTCATTCCAGTTTTTGATGTATTATTTATATTCAAGAGTCTTTTTTTTTCTTTTTGAGACAGGAGAGAAGTATGTGTTAGATCCCATGGAACTGGAGGTACAGACAGTTGTTGGCTGCTATGTGGGGTCTGAGAACCAAACCTGGGTCTTCTGTAAGAGTAGGTAGTGCTCTTAACTGCTGAGCCATCTCTCCAACCCCTTATCCAAGATTTGTATTCCAGTATATCACATGTACAACAGTCTACCCTCAATTAACTTTTCTGACTATGCCTCAATTCATCTCCTTAATGAATCAGATAGTCCAGAAAATCTCTACATATTATTTCCTAAAAGTATAGTAAATTATCCCATCTCCATTCTTTCCCCTTTTCTTTTTTCTATTTTTATTTATTCATTATTTCTATCATTTATTTATTTATTTACTTATTTATCTTTTTGAGACAGGGCCTCCCTGTAGCCACAGCTATCCTGGAACTCACTATATAGACCAGGCTGGCCTTGAACTCACAGAGATCCACCTGCTTCTGCTTCCAGAGTGCTAGGGTTAAAGGTATGCGCCACCATGCTCAGCTTATTATTTTTATTTTTTATGAATGTGTGTATGAGTGTATTGTCTGGACAAATTTAAGTGCATTGTACAATACTTGTGGAGGTCAGATGAGGGTGTTGGATCCCTTGAAACTGTAGTTTCAACAGTTATTAGCTGCCATGTGGGTGCTGGGAATTGAACCCCAGTCCTCTGCAAGAGCAGCCTATGTTCTTCAGTGCTGAGCCATCTCTTGAGCCCCTCTTTCCCATTTCTGTAACATTATGCCTTCAATGCTCACATTCTCTCTGCTAAAAGAATGATCAAATCCTTCAAAGCTTTCTGAAGTCCCTCCCTTCTATGAAAAACCTTGACTTAGACCATCTAGCCCAAGATTATCTTCCTTCCAAGTATGAAAGTCCACTACATGAATATATGCTTATCATTTCCCTTGAACATATTTTTTATTTTGTGTTGTGTTAAGTATGTCAGGACTCACAGTACCTGACCCCCACCGCAGACTCTACACAGAGATATTTTCTGCATCAAACCCATGCAGAAGATTCCTCATCATTGGCCCAGACCCCAGGCAGCAGCTAAAGCTATTTTCTACATGAGAAACCAGACAGGGAAAAAGGATATTTACCCCATAACCCTGACAGAAACTTGCTCATCAGAGCCTGTCAAGGGAGAAAAACATATTTTTCCTGACTTAAGATGTTTCAGTAGGGGATGGAGAGATGGCCTAGCGGTTAAGAGTGCCGACTGCTCTTGCAGAGGACCAGGCTTCGATCCCCAGCACCCACATGGCAGCTGAGAACCGTCTGTAACTCCAATTCCAGGAAAACTTCAGTTCCAGGGGAATCCGACACCTTCTTCTGACCTCTGCAGCACTGCACGACACGGGTGCACAAACCTACATGCAGACAGTACATTCATACACATAAAAAATAAATAAAAATTTAAAAAGCCTTGTTAAAAAAAAAGATGTTTCAGCAGATAATCTTTTTTTTTTTTTTTTTGGTCTTTTTGAGACAGGGTCTCCCTGTAGCTCTGGCTGTCCTGGAACTCACTCTGTAGACCAGGCTGGCCTCAAACTCACAGAGATCCGCGTGCCTCTGCCTCCCAAGTGCTAGGATTAAAGGAGTGCACCACCACACCCGGCATTTATTTATTTCTGTATGTGTATCAATGTACTGTCTGCATGTAAGTTTGTGTACCCGTGTTGTGCAATGCTGCGGAGGTCAGAAGAGGGTGTCGGATTCCCCTGGAATTGGAGTTCTCCTGGAATTGGAGTTTCAGATGGTTCTCGGCCGCCATGTGGGTGCTGGGGATCGAACCTGGGTCCTCTGTAAGAGCGGTCGGCGCTCTTAACCACTAGGCCATCTCTCCAGCCCAGCAGATAATCTTACAGCTGCATTATGGGCAACCACCCCCACCCCCACCTCACTTTTGCATTGTGGGTAAGCACCCTTTTCTTTTCTGCAAAGACTGCAACTCCCAATTAGCTTCTGCAATAACCCGTTTAAAATTTTTGAGGTCTAGCCATTTCATAGCTGGCTTACTCACTCCCAAGTTGAGAGCTAGCCCCTACATTCCCAATAAAGCCTGTTTAATTTGGGGGGCCTCCCACCTCTTCTTTCAGCATATCTGGTCACTCCTGCACTAACAGAATATATTCATTCACTCTCAGAAGTGCCCCAGTCTGGGTAATGAATTACACAGTCATATTATTTATCAATGGCCTTTCCATACGTGTGTGTTTAATCTCGATTATATTGAAAATAGGATAAGTAAAAGTTTTTTCATATCCCTTTCAGTACTCAATCAATATCTGATTGTTTGAATGAATGAAAAAGGCAAAATGTTTCATTAATACAGGAAAATACAATAGAAAAATATACAAAAATTCAGAGAGAGCTACCTAAATATGAAAATCTATAAAAGTGGGTACTCCACAGATTGCGTACTCTCTAATCTTTTTGTCTTTGGTTTTAAAGTTTATTTACACTTCTATTTCCTGCCTGCACTGAATTTGTCTACCTCATTTGGCCTCTGGCACAATGCCCATTCTGTTTCCAAAAACTGCCATTACTTTTTGTCCTGGACTGTTCTTTGACCATTACTTCCAGTCTTTATTATAGATAACAATAATCTGAAAACTCACATATGGAATTCAAAGAAATGGAATTTATCTCAGACTATAACATTTAAGATTATAAACTTTACTCTCTTATATCGGAATTCCATGCTTTCTATACATAAAACTGAAATATCAATCTGTTCAGCATTTACTTTTTGTTTGGTTATCAGAGAGAAAAATTAAAATTATAAAAACAAAAATAATATACTAGATAATCCTTTAAGGTACACTTACTTTTGGGTTCCATCTGGGCTACTGAAAAAGAAATTATCCACTGGAAAAAGGCAATCATTTGATTTCAGCATTGTTGAAAACTGGCTCTGTCGTAAACCTACAAGTATAAAAAAGATAGTTTATATTTAATTACAAAGATGAAGATGTTAGAAAGCTATTTCTGGGGGCAGAGCAGATGTGCGTGGAGTACACAGTGTGGGCTCGGTTGGGTTAAGCCTGATCAAGGTGATAACCTCCCAAAAGCACTGAGACTTCGTGGCAGAGCCCATGAGGGAAAAGCCAATGGGGAGCCTGGCCCAGGCTGGTGAAGTCCTGGCCAAGAAGCTGGAGGAAAGGGGCTTTGACAGGCCTATGTGATCCTTGGCCAGTTTCTAGTGCTAAAGATCTCTTCCAGGAATGGCTGAAGGACACATGGTGCCAACACCAAGCAGTCCCAAGACTGCTCTGGATGCCTTTGAGAATGGGGTGATGCCTTCTTGTGATCTCTGGGGACCCCTCAACCCCCCACCCCCAGCATCCAGTCTCCAGAATTTTCAGCCAAGTGGAACTCCTTCCTGTCTCCCATAATGGAAGAGACTGCTGTTGTTACACTCCCCTCCTATGTACTCCAGGGTCCTTGAGGAGTTCTCTCCCCTCAACATTTCAACCTTCTGGAATTCTTGCCCTTGCATGCATTGCTTGCCTCCTCCTTCCCTACAGTTCCACAGCAGTAGTTATGGGCTAACCCTAACCTCCCTTCCCAATCTATTGGATGCCATTTGGCTCCATTTTTTTGCAAAACAGTCACTATCTTTTGAAAGTTTCTTAAGATCAATAAAGTCAGTGGCCTTCAAAAAAAAAGAAAAGAAAGAAAAAGAAAACTACTTTGGTATAGGTAAATCAAAACCACTAATTTCCCAGAACGCTTTCTAAAATATAATCAAAGAATTCTTTAAGTTTCGACTTCTGTAACTTTCTTGAAAGTGCCTCAGTTAGGGAATATATTATTCTGTTTTCTGCTCATTCACATTTTCACATTTGTGCCCCTCTCTTCATATTTACCAACACTTAAAATGTGTTTCTTCCATTCTTTTTTTAAAATTTAATTTATTTATTTATGTGTATGAATGTACTGTCTGCATGTAGGTTTGTGCACCCGTGTCGTGCAATGCCGTGGAGATCAGAAGAGGGTGTCCGATTCCCCTGGAACTGGAGTTCTCCTGGAAGTGGAGTTACAGACGGTTCTCAGCTGCCATGTGGGTGCTGGGGATCGAACCCGGGTCCTCTGCAAGAGCAGTGGGTGCTCTTAATCGCTAGCCATCTCTCCAGCCCCCATTTCTTCCATTCTTAAGCTTGCAAATTCTTATCCATCTTTCAGTGTATATTCATTTTTTGATTCAAATATTTGATTCAAAAAATATTCATTTTTTGGTTCAAATTCTGAACCATAATAGAGCATTCTACAGGTCAAAACATGATACTAGATGCATAAAACATAAAACATAAATTATATTCCCATTTCTTCTATAATAGTCAAGATATTGCAAATCTGTCATCAGGATATAAATTAATATTTAAAAATGACATGAGCACCATCTCATGGGAAAAAAAACTATTATCATGTTAGATTACATGTCTCCAATGTCAAAACCTCTTGAATAAAGAAGTAAAATAGATGTACGAGTTATGTTGAAAGGAAGGATATTTCCATGTGTACCTCTTGAAAAATACAAGTGAAAAGGTTGAAACCTGCAAATATGTTAGGACTGTTGGTACTGAGCCAGGATATTGCAGAGCTTTTTTCAGTGTTTTAGTTATTGGAGTCCTCATCCCATATTTAACTTTCCTTTTTACTCTTCTTATTGTATTAACCACCCAGTCATCAACCAAAAAAACAGTTAAAAACTAAAATAAAGCCGGGCATGGTGGTGCATGCCTTTAATCCTAGCACTTAGGAGGCAGAGGCAGGCAGATCTTTGTGAGTTCAAGGCNAAAAAAAAAAAAAAAAAAAAAAAAAAAAAAACTAAAATAAGTATGATTTCATAAATGTCTGAAAAATCAAATTGACTGCATGATAAACAGAAGCCTAGAAAAATAGGGCAGGATTACAAGGGAGTGATGCAGAAATGCTACTACAGATCTTTAACGTTTTTTAATTTTTAATTTTATTTATTTTTATTTCATGTGTATAAGTGTTATGCCTGCATGTATGTGAGTGCACCCATGTCATGCAGTGCTGATGGAGGACAGAGAGAGGGTCAGATCCCCTGGAACTGGAGTTATGGACAGTTGTTAGCTGTCATGTAAGTGCTAGGATTTGAACTCAGGTCTTCTGCAAGACCAGCCAGTGCTCTTAACTGCTGCTGAGCCATCTCTCCAGCCACAGATCTCTAACATCTTTATGTAAACAATTTTTTTTTGTAAACAATTTTAGAATTTGAAAACTCACCTGAAAGCTATGCTAATCAACACTGCATTGTCAAAAAAATAACAAAATGTTTGCTGCCTAGTTTTAGAAATATATTTAATCAACAAAAATTTAAACTAAAACTACAGCAGTTAAGAACAGGTACTGCTCTTCCAGAGAACCAGACTTCAATTCCCAGTACCCATACCAGATGGCTCACAACCACCTGTAATTCCAACTCTGGGAAATCTGACACTCCTGGTTTCTGTGGACACCAGTACACACACACACACACACAAAATTAAAAATAAATCTAAAAACTTTAATAAATTAAACCTCATTCAACCATGTTTATATGGTTCTGCTACCTCGTTTTAAGCAGAAAATCTTTCGGCTAACAATATGTGATTGAACTTTTTTAAATTTATATTTATTTATTTATTTATTTATTTATTTATTTATTTATTTATTGTCTTTTCAAGACAGGGTCTCCCTGTAGCTCCCCAGCTGTTCGGAACTCACTCTGTAGACCAGGCTGGCCTTGAACTCACAAAGATCCATCTACCTCTGCCTCCCAAGTGCTAGGATTAAAGGCGTGCGCCACCATGCCTGGCTTTTGAACTCTTTATTGTACAAAAAATTGGATATAAGACTAGAAAAACAACAAAGTAAAGCTAATTTTCTTTTTGGTCTTTTTTTTTTTTTTTGAGACAAGGTCTCCCTGTAGTCCCAGCTCCCAGCTGGCCTGGAACTTTCAGAGATCTGACTGCCTCTGCCTCCCAAGTACTGGTATTAAAGGCATGCGCCTGTGCCACCAGGACTTGAAGTAAAGGTAATTGTATCAGTTGTAACTATACCAAAAAAACAAACAAACAAACAAACAAAAAAACCTCCTACATAAATAGCAAATACTTTCACAAGATTTTGGGGGGGGGCTGGGGGAGTGTTTTAGATAGTGTTTTCTATATAGCCCTAGCTGGTCTGTAACTCGCTATGTTGACAAGGCACAGAGATCTGTCTCCCATTGCCTACCAGAAATGTTTACTTCTAGTTCTAAAATAAAAGAAGATATAACTGATTTGGTTCAGGATAAAAACATTAGTTTTTCATGATATGCTCATGAAAAATAAAAAATCATTTATCTAATATTCTTATTTCTCAATCTTGCACTACTTCTTTATAACATGAATTGATAATTAGAACTATCTACTTAGTTATAAACTTTCTCCCTGGAGAGTAAGAAGGGACTTACTAGTTCTTAATATGTTTTGGTAACCCAGAACCGTGCCTGGCACATAGTGGATGACCCATAAAAATTTACTGTAGAATGAATGAACTAGCAAAATAATTTTCAGTTATCTGATTTATTTGAATATTAATATTCAGCTTAAAATTTTGAATTTTCATCATCTAAAAGAAGATTAATTTGGAACTTTCATCGTGTAAATATATCATTTTTAAAAGACATGATGTCCAGGACTGGAGATATGACTCAGCAGTTAAGAGCACCGACTGCTCTTGCAGAGGACCCGAGTTTGATTCCTAGCACCCACATGGTGGCTAAGAACTGCCTTTAACTCCAGTTCCAGGGGAATCTGACGCCCTCTTCTGACCCCCACGGCATTGCACGACACGGGTACACCAACCTACATGCAGATAGTACACTCACACACATTAAAAAAATTTTTTTAATTAAAAAAGACATAGTCCCTAAAAGGATTTAAGTTTGTGACATAAGGAGATTCTAAATTTTGAGTTACAGTGGAGGTTTAGATTAAGATTTTCTAAATTTATTACAAAGTTCTTGTCATGGTGGGAGCCTATAATCTGAGCACTGGAGAGGTGGAAACAGCAGGATTAGGAGTTCAAGGCCAGAGTGAGGTCAGTTTGGGCTACAAGAGAACCTATCTCAAAAAAAAAAACCAAAAACAATCAAGCAAACAAAAGTTCCAATATGTAGTACAAAACACTTCAAAAATGGAATAGATATTATCATCATAAGTATTTTTAAAGTGTCTATAGTGAAACTTGTTTTGTGACTACATAATTTGTTGCCTGTAAAAATAACACACGTTTCTCTAATTCTATTGACCACAATTTAACATTCTTTATTCTCTATAATCTTTACTTATAGTATAAATCATTGGATCATGCATTCCTTATCAATTTTACACTTAAAAAATACTTAGTGAAGTGAGCGGTAGTGGCTCACAAGAGTAAACCCAAAATTTGATATGCTGGGGCAGCAGGATCTCTATAAATCCAAGGCCAGGCTTGGTTACAATGTGAGTTCCAGGCCAGCCTAGGCTACAGTTGGAGAAAAAAAAAACTGCTTAAAACATACTTATTGCCAAAGTGTAGAAATCCATAGATAATTATTAACTTGCTACAAATCCTTAGTCAGTGAAGAGGCCAAGACCAACATTCAGTGGAATGACTGTCTCAGATAGTCAAATTCTCTGCACAGAAGACTGTGCAGAGAATTTGACAAGGAGATTAAGATGAAAATTTGCTCTCCAGGTCTTCCTGTAGGCCACAAAAAGGACCATGCCACTATCTCATCCCACAGAAAGGGGCCATGCCACTGTCCCCATCCCACAGAAAGGGGCCGTGCCACTGTCCCCATCCCATGAAAAGGGCCATGCCACTATCCCCACCCCACAGAAAAGGCCATACCACTATCCCACCCCATGAAAAAAGGCCTTGCCACTATCCAATCCCATAGAAAATGGCCACACCACTCTCCCATCCCACAGAAAAGGGCATCCCACTATCCCAATCCCATGATAAAAGGCCATGCCACTGTCCCATCCCACAGAAAAAGCCCATGCCACTGTCCCATCCCACGGAAAAGGGCCATCCCACTATCCTATCCCATGGAAAAAGGCCATGCCACTGCCCCATCCCACGGAAGGGGCCATGCCACTATCTGCAACTCCGTGGGTTTCTGAGCTTGCCTGGCGACCTGGAGGCCCCAGGAAGGGTCACAGTAGCTCACGGGGCAATGCCAGCCTGAAGCCACAGCTGCGGGGACAAGAGGCTCCCAGGCGCGGGCTCCAGAGCGCGACCCTCCGTCCAGAACGCGACCCTCTGTCCAGAACGCGACCCTCCGTCCAGAGCGCGACCCTCCGTCCAGAGCGCGACCTCGAGAGCAGGCCTCGGCCTCCGCGCGACAAGAACGCGGCCTGGGAGCTCGAGGGCCTAGACGCCTCGACGCCTCGCTTCCGCTGCCCGTGCGCCAGAGGCTGAGCTGCGCCAGAGGCTGAGCTGCGCCAGAGGCTGAGCTGCGCCAGAGGCTGAGCTGCGCCAGAGGCTGAGCTGCGCCAGAGGCTGAGCTGCGCCAGAGGCTGAGCTGCGCCAGAGGCTGAGCTGCGCCAGAGGCTGAGCTGCCCCAGGCTGCAGCCACCTTCGTCCCCTCTGGCCCCTAGCTCCCCTTCCTCTCTTCCCTTTCTAGATCCCCCTCCTAGCACCCACCTTGGTTCCCACTTACCCAGGAGCACCACCCCTGCTCTCCACCTCTCAGAGGCACCGCTAGGTCCGAGTTCACACCTCCAGGCCAGCGGGTGGAGCACCGATTCAGCAGCACTTCCAACGAACTTTCCCCAGCCTAGCTTAGTTGAGCTCCGAGCAACGGATCACCAGGCCCCCTAGCAACTCTCTTCCCAGTTCCCAGTACATCTGTTTTCTACAAAAACAGATGATTGCTTTTGAACAGTGCGTCACTTCTTATTAAGTAAAGATCTTAATCTTGGGTATTTAGGAACTATTACCATATTGTATCTCTTCTAACCCAACCTATGCTGTTTTTCTGCCATTCTAACCACCACCATCCAAACAGACCATTATCCATACACAGTCCAATCTGCCTTTCCCATAAGACATCAGCTAGGCCTCAGCGCTGAGACTTCCATTTTATTACCTAAAAATAAGCGTACTGTTTTATTTGTTTGTTTGTTTGTTTATTGTTTATTTATTCTTATTTTACGTGTATTGAGTGTTTTGCCTGCATGTATGTAAGTGCACCCCTGCCATGCAATGTCCATGCAGGTCAGAAGAGAGCGTCAAATCCCCTGAAATTGGGGTTACAGACAGTCGTTAGGGGCCATGTGGTTGCTGGAAACTGAATCTAGGTCCTCTGTAAGAGCACCAGTGCTCTTAACCACTCTGCCAGTTCCCCAGCCCCTATTTGTGTGTATGTGTTGTTTTGTTTTGTTTTGAGACAGATTTTCCTGTAATCTCAGCTGGCCAGAAATTCACTCCATAGACCAGGCTCTGGTCCCTAGTACTGGGATTAAAGGCATGAGCTACCAGCCCAGTTTTCATACCACAAACTCAAACTATAAATGTAAATTATTTTTTTTAATTTCTTAAAATTGTCCTATGAAGACTGGCAGGGAATATTTTCATAGGAAAACTTGTAAATAGTGAAATGGTGGCTATTCAAGGATGTCTTTCTGGCCGGGAGTGGTGGCGCACGCCTTTAATCCTAGCACTTGGGAGGCAGAGGCAGGCGGATCTTTGTGAGTTCAAGGCCAGACTGGTCTACGGAGTGAGTTCCAGGACAGCTGGGGCTACAGGAAGACCCTTTTTCGAAAAAAAAAAAAAAAAAAAGGATGTCTTTCTTCCATAGATATTTAGACTTTTTTCCTTTTTAAGTAATTGTATTTTTTATTCTTTTGTTTTTACTCTACTGAACAGAAAGACTGGTTTTGATTGTCCAAACAGTAAATTCAAGTGAAATGTACAACTTAATACTGCTAAAGTGTCCTCCTGAGGAATAGGAAAGTTAGAATCACAGCCATGAATATAATAAGTAACTTAAACATTCTCTTTATTCCACTTGCCACATTATGTTACTGGGTATGTGAACAAATACAAGCTGATATGAAATAGACAGTTTTTTTTTACTTTTCCACCCCTGACATCTAGGGCCCACATACTTCTGTCTAAATGCCTGATGGCATTTTTCTTGGCAACTCTGCTGCTTATTAGACATATGACCTTTGAAAAACTTGAAGTTTTAATTTGTCATCCTCAATAACACTAATTCTTAACTCATATTCTTGCAAAGGTTCAATAAAATATTTTTGATAGTTCTTATACATAATAAATGCTATTAATTTCTTTCAACTCTTTTGGACCATAAAGTTAGTCCTGTAACTTGATAAACCAACTATTTCAATAAAACAAATTAATACAGTGGCTAATTCTTTTGAGCAAAATGCTTGACTTTATAAACTGTTCATAGTGGAAAGGCTAAATTACCATTCCTTTCAAAGGTATTGGATCTACATACTTTAATTTTTTATTTTTTTAATTTATTATTTTATGTGTATGAGTGTACTGTCTGCAAGTAGGTAGGTGCACCCCTGTCGTGCAATGCTGCAGAGGTCAGAAGAGGGTAACAGTTTCCCCTGAAACTGGAGTTAAAGACTGTTCTTAGCCGTCATGTGGGTGCTGAGAATCTAACCCAGGTCATCTGCAAGAGCAGTTGGTGTTCTTAACCACTAAGCCATCTCTCCAGCCCAAGATCTATATACTTTAAAAGATTTTTTTTTTGTGTTTGTGTGTACCTCTATGCGTGTATGTGCACATGCATGCACTGCCCTCAGAGGCCAAAAGAGGGTGTGAGATCCTCCGAATCTGTAGTTTACAGGCACTTGTGAGCTACCCCACATGGGTTCCAGTTGCTGAATTCAGGTTGTCTGGAAGCTCAGCAAGCACTCTTAACCTCTGAGCCATCTCTTCATCCCCAAGACCCATATAGTTAATGAAGGCAAATAGCTTAGCAAAAGAAGATACATGTGTTATGGACTGGATAATTACTAATACTCTGCCAAAATTCAAATGTTGAAATCGAATCCCAATATCTATTTGTTTTTCTGGTTGACATTTGGATTGTTTCTATCTTTTTGCTATTATAACTCTATGAACATTGATATATAAATATCTGAGTCCCTGCCAGCATTCAGGTCTCTTGGATATGTACCCAGCAGTAGAATTGGTGGGTCATCTAGTGGTTTTGTTTACCACTTTAAAAATGACCAAACTGTGGGCTGGAGAGATGGCCTAGTGGTTAAGAGTGCCAACTGCTCTTGCAGAGGACCCAGGTTTGATCCCCAGCATCCACATGGTGGCTTAGAACTGTCTTTAACTCCAGTTCCAGGGGAATCTGACACCCTCTTCTGACCTCCACAGCATTGCATGACACAGGTACACAAACCTACATGCAGACAGTACATTCATACACATAAAAAATAAATAAAATTTAAAAATAATTTTAAAATAAAATATTTTTTAAAAAATTACCAAACTGTTTCCAACGGCAGCTGCTCCACTTTCTATTCCACTGACAAACTATGAAGTGGTATCTTCTTGGGAATTTGATTTGCATTTCCCTAATGACTAATGATGTTGATTGTTTTTCTCATATGCTTAATAGTCATTTGAATATCTTCTTTTTAGAAATGTCTGGTTGAGTCCTTTGCCAATAGGGTGGTATTTATCTTTTTGTTGATGAACTTTAAAAGCATTCTACACATTCTGAGAGCATTAATCTCTCATTAAATATGTCATTGGCAAATATTTTCTCATGTAATAGTGTGCATAAAATTATTGATTTTGGTGAAATCTAATTTGTCTACTTTTTTCTTTTGCCCTTACTTTGGGTGTATATTCATAAAGTTATTGCCAAGTCCAAAAATGTTTTTTTCCAGTGTTTTCTTCTGAGACTTTTATAGTTGCAGCCTTGATGCTTAGATCTGGTCTATTAGGGACTCCTCATGAAGCATCAAAGTATATGCATTTGGATTAAGGTTAAGGGAGAGCCTCATAATTTTTAAAAATATTTTGGTGGTTTCTTTTTTATATTTATTTATTTATTCGTTTTTATGTGTATGAGTGTACTGTCTGCATGTAGGTTGGTGCAGCCGTGTCGTGCAATGCTGCGGAGTTCAGAAGAGGGCATTGGATTCCCCTGGAACTGGAGTTAAAGATGGTTCTTAGCCACCTCTCCAGCCCCGGGAGCCATCTCTCCAGCCCCGGGAGCCTCATATTTTTTAAAGCCAATTTTTATTGAAGTTTAGTACATTTCATACAAAATTTCCAATCAAATTCTAAAAGAGAGCCTCATTTTAAATGAAAATCAACCATTTGTAACCTCAGCTCCAAGGAATCTGACTGGCATCCACTTTTGGCCTTTGCGAATACTAGGGAGAGAAAGAAAAAGAGAGAGAAAGAGAGAGAGAGAGAGAGAGAGAGAGAGAGAGAGAGAGAGAGAGAGAGAGAATGAAAAATAAAAATATAAAAAATAAATGTCAGGAATCAAAGAATAGAGCAGACTTTAAAGACTTTTGTTTTATCTTTTATCACAAGACAAAAAAAGAGTTGACAAGAGTTTGTAGTATCAAGATAAACATTTAACATTGTTTATATGTTACTTTGAAATAAGACAGGATTAGGATATAGACAGAGTAAGGGAAATAAGGAAAGTCGTGAAGAAGCAAGGACACGATTTCCTAGAATCCTTTCCAGAACAGGGAGAGGGCACTGAGAAATGCTATTTCAGGGCTGAGAGATGGCTCAGTGGTTAAGAGAAATGCTATTTCAATTGGCAGATAATTATTCACTTGTGATATATGTTGAGTTAGAATGTATTTAAGAATGAGTTCTCTCGTGTTTAATTTTGTCACATCATTGAGAATGCACAGTGCATATAATAATAGCAGACTATTTATTTGTTTATTTATTTATTTTGGGTCTTTTTGAGACAGGGTCTCCCTGTAGCCCCAGCTGTCCTGGAATTCACTCTGTAGACCAGGCTGGCCTTGAACTCACAAAGATCCACCTACCCAAGTGCTAGGATTAAAGGCGTGCGCCACCACACCCAGCAGTAGCAGACGTTTTAACATTTTGGGTGATTCTTGGAACATAGCTGAGAGTGCTGTGTCCTCATCTGCTCAGAGTCTGAAGCCAGCACAGGGAACATAGATATACTGGCTCTCACAAACAGCTACCAGCATTAATAATCACCAGAGAAAGGAAATAACTAAATCGAAAGATGTTCTCTGGACATTCTGGCTCTCCATGACTCCTGCCACTGCTAAGAACAAGAGATAGTTGGGGACCGGAGAGATGGCCTAGCAGTTAAGAGCACCGACTGTTCTTGCAGAGGATCTGGGTTCGATCCCCAGCACCCACATGGTGGCTGAGAACCGTCTTTAACTCCAGTTCCAGGGGAATCTGACACCTCCTCGGCATTGCACAACACGGGTGCACAAACCTACATGCAGACAGTACATTCAAATAAATAAATAAATAAATAAATAAATAAGTGTAAATAAATAAAAAAAGAAGAACAGGAGATAGCTTGTTCAAGGAAAGGTAGCCAGGCATGGGTGCAAAAAATAAAAGCAGCTCAGATGGCTGAGGTGCTAAGAACTGTAAGGAAGATGCATTTGCTTCAGGAAGTAGCAGACTTAGGAGGCAGTGAGAGAAGCTGCAGCATGGGGGTGGGGGAGCAAAGCTTCCAGACCCACTGAGCTTGCCCCACAGAGACTTCCAAAGCATGGGTAGGAGAGATCTGCTGGCCCAGAAAACACAGCACAGAAGCAGAAGTGGTGACACAGGCTAGTGAACTGCCACCAGGTAGCTTAGTTAATTGTGTGTTGCTGTAACAAAATACTTGACCAAACAATTTATAAAGAGGAAGGAATTCTTTGGCTGAAGGTTTCAGAGGGCCCAGTCCATCAGTGTAGGTAAGTGTGATGGAACCCAGTAGTTTACATAACAGTAGGGCAAGACACAGAGATAAAGCCCAGACGTGGCTAGAGATGATATATCCTCAAGGATCCACACTCAGCTACAACCTACCTCCCAAAGTATTCACAACCTTCCCAAATAGGACCATCATCTAGTTACCATGAATTCAAATCATGATCCGGTGGGGTACTATCTACATATAAACCATAAGAGTATAGTGGCTGCTCTAGAAGTGGGGGCTGTGAAATCTACCAGGAAGATGAGGCTGGCTTATGAAAATATGTGTTATTTTTGATGATTAGAAGGACAGGCTGTTGGGGGCTGAAGAGATGGCTCAGCAGTTAAGAGTACTGGCTGCTCTTGCAGAGGATAGGGCTCTATTCCCAGCACCCACATGGCAGTTAACAACCATCTATAGCTCCAGTTCCAGGGGGATCTGATCCCCTCTTCTGACCTTTGTGGCCATTGCATGACAGCAGTGCACTTACATACATGCAAGCAATACACTCATACACATAAAAAAATAATAAGCATTTTGGGGCTGGAGAGATGGCCTAGCAGTTAAGAGCTCTGACTGCTCTTGCAGAGGACCCAAACCCATGCGGGTTCGATCCCCAGCACCCACATGGCGGCTAAGAACCGTCTGTAACTCCAATTCCAGGAGAACTCCAGTTCCAGGGGAATCCGACGCCCTCTTCTGACCTCCTAGGCATAGCATGACATAGGTGCACAAACCTACATACAGACAGTACATTCATATAAATAAATAAATAAATAAATAAATAAAATAATATGCATTTTTTAAAAAGGATAGATTGTTGAAGTTGGGACTTCACCAAGCCCTTCCTAGGGGGGCTTGGTGAAGTCCCAACTTCAACAATCTATCCTTTTTAAAAAATGTTGGCTGGTATAGAGGACTAAATCCTTAATGTAGCAAACGGGGTCACAGAGGAGTAATAAAAAGGGTATACTTCCATCTTCTTCTTGGCCTGAGACAAAGGCCTAGGGGCTCCCCTTCTAGCTAACATGGCTATTTTTCTGATCAACCAGTCCAAACCAGTCTAGATAACACTGAGGTTAGACCTGGACACCTCATCACTTGAAGCTATAAACCTATCAGCTTTCTCTTCTTTAACCTGACCAATCCAAAATTAAGGGGGGGGGGAACCACTGGAAACCTTTAAACCCAGATTCTTCTGGGGACTTGTCGTTTTTGTTTCTGAATCCCCTTTCCATATGTAGAGGGCTTTATATTTCTGTATGAGTGTGTGTCTGTATGTGTGATTCTTTATGTGTATGGATGTGATTCTTATCTTTCGCTAAAAGTAAGTTTCTTGCTCTCCGCTGGTTTGAGATTCTCCTGCGTTTTAATTGTTTAATTGGCTGAGAAAGCAAACCCAGCCCCTAGACTGCAACCATCCTTGAATTTGTGCCCGAAACACTGAAAAACTGGAGGGTCTGTTTTCAGGGAGAAGGAGCAGAGAAGCTAGGATCCTAGAAAGCGAGGTGTGTGGTCTCACAACTGGCTTGTGGTCTCTGGTAGTGGGAAAGACCTAACCTGTGTGCTTATCTTGCTTTGCCTGCCCTAGATCAATGATCTAGACAATACCTACCGCTCCAGCATTTTCCATTTAGTAGATGGTGGGAAATATTTTAGAATTCATATAAATTATATATATGTATTTATATATATATATATATATTACTGATATTATCTTATAGTACTGATGTGAAATGGACTAATAACAAGGCAGATGCATTATATACTGTTGTGTTATGGGGAATGGAAAATCGGGTGGAGCCAAGTGAATAGAGAATGGGCTTTTCAGAGCAGAAGAAAGAAGTGTGGACAGAACCAGTTCAGATAAAACCATTCAGACCAGGAAAACATCCCAAAACATGAGGGTAGAGGATCTTAGAAAACACAAGAACATTCCATGTGAAATAAGCCCAATAAGTCCAGGAAACAAGTTAAAACAAGAGATTAATTAATGTGAAAACACAACAATTTAATGTATATTGTTAGGAAAAAAAAAATCAGATACCCAGGAAATGAAAATCATCAAATTATAAGGTGTAATTAGGAATGTTATTCACCTGTTTTCTGGTTTGTAAGGAGGTTTTAAGTTTTAATTGTTTAACTATCTAAAATATTTATTAAAAAAAAATTATACCATTAATTCTGAAAAGAAATCCTGCCAGGTGAGCTGCTTTGTGTTTGCAATTTCAGTGGGCTGCTACCAGGCAGGATACATGAAGCAACCAGTCAGAACATTCCAGAAAAAAGCTTTGATCTCCAGTCCTCAGAGGAAGCTTTGACTGAAGTGACTTTGTTTCTTTTTTTTTTGGTTCTTTTGGTTTTTTTTTTTTTTTTGCCTGTCCTGGAACTCTCTCTGTAGACCAGGCTGGCCTTGAACTCATAAAGATCCGCTGCCTCTGCCTCCCGAGTGTAGGTATTAAAGGCTTGCGCACACACGCCCGGCTGCTTTGTTTCTTATAAACTCTACTATTACAGAATGTAAACATTTTCCCAAGGATAAAAGCATCACCTGAAAGAGGTAGTGAACTGAAAATTTTCGTGCATCAACTCCAGTGAAATAGTGGTCTTTCTCTCTCTCTCCTCTCTCTCCTCTCTCTCTCTCTCTCTTTCTCTCTCTCTCTCTCTCTCTCTCTCTCTCTATATATATATATATATATATACATATATATATCTTTAGTATTTTTGAGACAGGGTCTTCCTGTAGCCTCTGTTGGCCTGGAACTCCCTCTGTAGACCAGGCTGGCCTTCAACTCACAGAGATCTGCCTGCTTCTGCCTCCTGAGTGGTGGGATTAAAGGCATGTGCCACCACACCTGGCCCAGGAAATATTATTTTGTAAAAAAAAATATTTTTATTGAAATTTTGTGCATTTCATACATCATTTCTCATTCCAACTTAGACTCATTTCCCTTTCCATGTCCCCCACTCCACCCGAGTTCATGCATTCTGCCATACATGTCTCATATTTTTTCCTGAGTCTTTTTAAAGTTTTTCAAAGCAGAGGATTATTGTTTTGGGGAGAACTTTACTTTTTCAGTCAGTTCTTTGTCCCAGTTATTTTGTTGTTATTGTTTCCTCCAATTTGTATTTCTTCAACATATGCATATGTGTGTGTGTGTGTATGTCATGGCTATTTGATATCTAATATGGTAATTCTACTTGAACTTCCCTGCACTTAGTCTACACACTTTAATTTCACCAGAACATGCATTGATTTTTATTGTTGTTTAAATGATACAATTAGAAAACTTGTATTTTTAAAATCTTTGAACAAATGCTGGATGTGGTGGCTCACGACTTTGATCCCAGCCCTCTGGAGGCGGAGGCAGGCAAATCTCTGTGAGATGAGGCCAGTTAGATCTTACATAGTGAGCTCCAGGAGGGCTGGGACTAGGGAGACCCCATAAAAAAAATATTTGCACAAATTCCCACTATATTTGCAGCATTTTCTGTTATTTAAGGTACCCTTAAAGCATGAAAAGGTTTTTTGCTTCAGCCTCATGTGGCATCTTTGCTAACAATTCTTATACAAAATCAAATTAAAAATGTATGTTGCATAGCATCCTCTAAGCAGCTCTGAAATTTTTAATATTTTATTTCCCCAGCCTAACATCTGAGGTACCATTTGCTTTGAATTTTTCCATTTCACAGAGACTGCATAGCAAGTCGGAGTCTAAAGCCCATGACTGGATCACATCGTGGTCTTTCCTTTTGGCCAAGATTAAGTATAATATTTGTTCTTACATGGTTAAAGCACATGGCTAGAAAATCTCTAGGCCCCAAAGTTAGGAGTTGTGATGCATACACAAATGCATACCTCCCAGACACAAAGGTAGCAATCCTATTCAAGCCACAAAACCAACCTGTAGACATCACTTATAAACAGCTTAACTCCACTGATTTATATTTCCTAATTGAGAAAATTTCTCAAAAATTTCTTACCTATACTTTCATCTCTGGATTCTAGAACTGAGTAAAATCTTAAACCAAATATGTAATTTTTTTTCAAATATGTAATTTAAACTCCTTTATTATACTGAAAAATCTATAATAATTAATTTCCTAAGATTAAAAAAAAAAAGTTACTGACAGCACCACTGTATTTAAATCACTCTACTGAGTTCCCTGCCCTTACCTCTCTGTTAACTGCTGAGCAGATAACACCCAGAGTATTGCCTTCAATTTCAGGTGATTTGTTCTTTAAGAACTGTTGACAAATTAAAGTGTACTCAAAGATGGGAAACTAGGAAAGCTACAGAACCCAAGACTAATGAACAACTAACAGAACTACTTGGGAAGATGAACTGACAGCACATAACAGAGAAGAAAAGACAGGAAGTAACTGGCTTTCTTCAAATGTGCGAGGAACTGTTGTGGTATAAATATTGTTTCCAGGCTTTTATAGGCATGGTTTAGAAGGCCAGAATCCATGAGTCACAATTAATTGGTACTGAATGAGAAATAGATTACAGACAGAAGAGTGGCATGGAAAAGGTCTTCCTATTTTTTATGATAAAAATCTGCGGATAAATAATTTATGTGCCCTGAATTGCATCCATTTAAAATATACAGCTCAATGAATTATAAGTTGTGATATATTCAAGAGATCATCGGCTTAATAGAAAATACTACAGAACATTTCCAGGACCCCCGGAATTCCTCCTTGCCTTTAGTCAATTGCCTTGTCTGCCCTCAGCCCCAGGCAAGTAGAGCACTGCTTTTTATCACTGTATAAATGGAATCGTACATCATGTACTGTTTTGTGTCTAGTTTCTTCCATTTGGTCTAATGATATTCAGATTCATCCCTATTGTTTTTTATATCAGTGTTTTATTCCTTTTGTTGACTATTGTTCTGTGTCCATCTCTTGTTGAACAGTCATGCTTGTTTGGATATACCATCACGTGGTGTTTGTCTAGTCACTGATCTATAAGCATTTAGGTTTACAATTTGGGCTTATTGGGAATAAAGCTGCTATGAATATTTGTGTAAGTGGTTTTAATTATTATCTTTTTTTGGTCTTTTTGAGAAAGGGTCTCCCTGTAGCCCCAACTGGCCTTACTATGTAGACAAGGCTAGACTTGAACTCATAGAGATCTCCTTGCCTCTGCCTCCAGAGTTCTGGGATTAGGTGGGCCACCAGGCCAGGCTTGTTTTTAAATTTTTTATAATTTTTAAAAAATTTATTTCTTGTGTATGTGTGTGTGCAGGTATATGTATGTGTGTGGGTACACATATGCCACAACACATGTGTAAAGGTCAGAGAACAATTGCAATAGTTGGTTCTCTCCTTCTACTATGTGGGTCCCAGAGACTGAACTCAGTTCTTCAGGCTTGATGGCAAAGTGCCTTCACCTACCGAGCTGTCTCACTGGCCCCTGTGTAAAATGCTTATATGGCCATATGTTTTCATTTTTCTTTCTTCTATATCTAGGAATAGAATGGATAGTTTTCATCCTGGATAAGGTAACCCAGACCCGGAAAGGCAAATGTTGCATGTTCTTTCTCATAGTTGGATGCTAGTTTTGCAATCTTAGTTATGAATGTTTCAATTTGAAAATCCAGACAAGTCAAGAAACTAATAAATGGCCATGTGGGGAGGGTTTGATGGGAGGAGAGATAGAATGCAGTGATATAATTGGGGAAAGGGAATAATAGAGTAGGAAGATTTAAATGGGAGTAGGACAGAGGAAGAAGTATGGAAATGGGGAACTAACACTAAAGGCTTTTAGAAAAAACCATATGGAAACCTACCACTATGGGAACTACTTAAAGTATATGCACAAACATTATAAAAAGAGATTAAATGGCGTTACAGGGGAGCACTGCCTTTACTAGACACCATAGGCTTGGAAAGGACTCCCTCTTTTGAAGCTGATGACCAGAGATCTCATAGGCATGCAACACTACTAGCCCATTACCCCAGCTCTTGGCTACCCACCAGATCATCATGGTAAGATCTTATTGCTGGAGGCACTGCATGAACTGTAGAACCAACAAGGATAACTCAAGCTGGTGCTGACTTCAGAGCCTCATCTCTACTGGGTAGTGTCCATAGTGCTGGCAGGTGCTATGCAAGCTACCAGAAGAGAAAATTGAACACGAACCTTACCTATCTGTGAATGTGAGCTACAACAACAAAACTGGGAAGATAGGTCTCTTGGGACAACAGTAGCACAAATATTATTGAAATAACCAACTACTTCTAATTCGATTTAAGGTCCACTGCATAAGACGGAGCCTATACTTGTCATTGATATCAGACCTAGGCGCCTGATGTTTGGTCACAGGCTATAGGGGAGAGCCTAATACAACTAGTCTGCTAAGTAGCATTAAAGGGATTTCTAATAACTTATTGTTATGCCCATAGATTAATGCATCTCTCAACTCTCAGCAGAGAAGCACCTTTATACAGTAGATGGTGATTACCACAGAGAATCACAACTGGCCAACATGCATAGGATAAGAGGCTGTACACGGTTTTCCCTTGAAGAGGACATCTATATTAAACTTCTTCCTCCCAAGGTTCAGGAATTATTGCAGAAAGCAGAAAGATCATAAAAGCCAAGGAGATAAATGTTCACACACACACAAAAAAAATGTTTTCCAAAGAGCTAGTCCATTATTCTATGAGCTGATAGCAATGGTGACAGCATGAACAAGTTCCATGGAAGCTCAAGGCCAGATAAAATCCCAGCACAGACATGGGGAAGTGAGTAAGAAAACCCAACTCTCCATGAGGAGAGAGACTATTGGCAACAGATGGCTGCTGGGAAGGGGAGATTCAGGCTTATTTAAGGGTGAAATTTTTTTATTATTTTTTATGTGTAAGAGTGTACTGTCTGCATGCAGGTTTGTGCACCCGTGTCGTGTAATGCCATGGAGGTCAGAAGAGGACATCGGATTCCCCTGGAACTGGAGTAAAAGATGGTTCTCAGCCGCCATGTGGGTGCTGGGGATCAAACCTGGGTCCTCTGTGAGAGCAGTTGGCACTCTTAATCACTAGGCCATCTATCCAGCCCAAGGGTGAAATTCTTATTAGGTGGACCAGGCTCTAGTAGATGAACCCACACTGAAGGGACACTTAGAGACACAAACCTGACTCTATAGACTCTTAATTATCTATCTATCTATCTATCTATCTATCTATCTATCTATCTATCTATCTATCATCTATCTATCTAATCTATCTATCCACCTATCTATCTATCTAAATACCTAATTATCAATCTATCCAAACATATATATCTATATATATACATGTATATGTATGTTTATATATACACACACATATATTTATATATTTACATAAATATATTTATATTTATTTATATATTTGTTGCTAAAATTCCTTCTGGGAGGTACATGTGCATGTGGCATCCTGCCTCCCCCTCCTGACATCCCAGAGACAAAGGAAGGAAGGCTCTCCAAACCACACTTTGGAAGATTCTAGTGAATTTAATTGGGTTTGCTTGTAGAGCAAATGGGTGAGGGAGTCACTTACCCCACCCAAGATGGCAATAGGGGAAGGGGAGGACTGCCTCAGGGCATTCTCTTCTTATATTCTCTTGGTCCCTCAACCCTTGTTGACCAAGACTAACTTGCTGTTGTGAAGGGTAGCTGGCTCCCTCGTACCTCTTTTTCCCGCAGAAGGACATCAAGTTTATAATCCTGGGCAGGCAGGTGCCCCTATGAATGAGAAAGTATTTGATGTCCAAGATCAGTCTTTCTTTTGGAGGATGGTCCATGCTACAGAATATTATAGAAATTTGGTGGGGGGTTAGTAAGGAGGGGGTGCAGATATGGGAGAGAATCTAAATACAGTCAATATATTGTATTAAAATTGAAATTTTTCAATAAAAATTTTAATAAAAAGGGATGGATGATTTATACAATGGATGTTTAACTTCTAAAGAAAGTTTTACATTGTTTTCCAAAATGACAATATCATCTTATATTCCTGCCTCCAGTGTAAAAACACTCCAGTTAGTCTTTAGCCATATCAACACTTTGTGTTTGTTTTTCTTTTTTTTATGTGTATGAGTGTACTGTCTGAATGTAGGTTGGTGCACCTGTGTCATGTAATGCCACAGAGGAAAGAAGAGGGCATCGGATTCCCCTGGAACTGGAGTTAAAGATGGTTCTTAGCTGCCATGTGGGTGCTGGGAATCGAACCTGGGTCCTCTGCAAGAGCAGTTGGTGCTCTTAACTGCTGAGCCATCTCTCCAGCCCCGTAAGTGTTTTTTTTTTTTAACCCTGACTTCCCTAATGGTTGTATTTTTATCTTGTTATGTTTTTTATTTTAATTTCTCTGACGATTACTGAAGTTAAGCATCTTTCTATTTACTCACTATACCCTTTATGAACTGCTCTTGAGTTGTGTTGTTATTGAATCTTTATTTTGAATATCAGGCTTTGCTTTTTATTATTTTTACTTTATGTGTATGAATGTATTGTCTGCATGAATGTAAGTGCACCTATGTCATGCAATGCTAGTGGAAGTGAGAAGAGGGCATTGGATATCCTGGAACTGGAATTACAGAACTACATGGGTGCTGGGAATCGAACCTGGGTCCTCTGCAAGAACACCCAGTGCTCTTAACTGTTGAGCCATCTCTCTAGCCCTTAATTAGTCCTTTGGAAGGAGTACAATAGAGAATATTTTCTCTTATTCTGTGTCTTTTTTCCTTTTAAAATATTATCTCTAAAACAGAAAAAAATGTTCATTTTGACAAAGTGTATTTTTTAAATTTTATGATTGATGCTTTTTGCCAGCCACAAGTTGGCAAAGATATTTTACTATTTTATTTTCTACTAGCTTTATAATTGTTTTTTTGTTTTGTTTTGTTTTGTTTTGTTTTTGTTTTGTTTTGTTTTTGTCTTTTTGAGACAGGGTCTCCCTGAAGCTCTGGCTGTCCTGGAACTCATTCTATAGAGCAGGCTGGCCTTGAACTCACAGAGATCCACCTGCCTCTGCCTCCCAAGTGCTGGGATTAAAGCCATGTGCCACCACACCCAGCTTAGCTTTATAATTTTAACTTTAGCTTTAGGCCTATCATGCTTTTGAGTTAAAACTTTTTGGTGGGGCAGAGCAATTCTTTGAGACAGAGTCTCACTATGTACCCCTGGCTGACCTGGAACTCCCTATGGAGACCAGGCTGGCCTCCAACTCACAGAGGTCTGCCTGCCTCTTAAAGTGCTAGGACTAAAATGTGCACCACCACACCCAGTGCATTTGAGTTAATTTTATTTATTGTGTGAAATAAAAGTAGACTGTCTTTTTGCTGTTATTTTTTCTCTAGAACATTCAGTGCTTTCATTAGTGTTAACCCATTTTCTTTTCTCAAATTTCTGGGGCAACTTTGTATATTAATGGTTCTGTTTCTGGTTCCTAATTCCATTAATGTATATATTTATATGTATATCTTATTTATATTTATGCCAAAAGTATAGTTGTTTTTACACTTAAAGTATACTTCTTATAGTCAGCAGATGGTAGTTCAGATTATTTTTTTTTTGTCTTTTTGAGACAGGGTCTCCCTATAGCCCCAGCTGTCCTGGAACTCACTCTGTAGACCAGGCTGGCCTTGAACTCACAAAGATCCGCCTGCCTCTGCCTCCCAAGTGCTAGGATTAAAGGCATGCACCACCACACCCGGCATGGTAGTTCAGATTTTTAACCCATTCTTATCACTTTTATTTCTTTGTGGGAATATTTAGTCTATTTATATTTAATGTAATTATCTGCATGACTGTATTCAGGTCTACAAAATTGTTAATTTTCTGTACATCATCTCAATTTTTTGTTTCTCTCTTTTCCTTTTTATCTCTTCTTTCAGATTATTTAGTTTTGTATTCTTAGGGTTTCATTATAATATCTTAATTTGTTTTTGTTTTTATTTTTGTTTTTTGTCTTTTTGAGACAGGGTCTCACTGTAGCCCCAGGCAGCTCAATAGATGTAAACTCAATATTGTAAACTAGACTGGCCTTGAACTCAATAGATATCTGCCTGCCTCTGCCTCCTAAGTGCTGTGATTAAAGGCAAATATCTTAGCTTTTTAAACATTCCCCTTCTAAACATTATATTAGTGATTGCTTTAGGTCTTTCAACATGGATTCTTTAGTTTTACAGTTTGTTTAGCATTAATTATAGTACCTTGCAGTGATCTAGACCCCTTTACTACCATTCTTTATGTTATAGTTGTATTACTTCTACATATTTTTCTTTTTTCCATATTTGTGTGTGTGTGTGTGTGTGTGTGTGTGTGTATGGCATGCATGTGTGTGCATGCATGTTTATAAATGTGTGGGCACATTTATATATAGTACATAAGTCCACATGCATGTGGAGGCCTAGGGTTGATGGTGGAATCATCCTCAGTTGCTCTTCCACCGATATGGCCAGTCTTGTTGGCCACCTTACTATGGGGATCACCCATCTCTGCCTTCCAAGTCTGGAATTACAGGTGGGCTTCCAGGATCACCCAATGTGTAGATGAGATCTGAGGATCAGAACTCAGGTAGATCCTCAGGCTTGTGCAGCAAGTGCTGACCCACTGAGCCATCTTCCCAGCCTGTCTTTTACACATTTTTTACACCTTTTAACTTGTCAAAAGCAAATGTTTTAAAGTAATTAATAGAAAAAAATCAGTTATATATATATATATATACATATATATATATGTATATATATATATAATTTCTCATTTCTTCCCCAAAGCCAAGTTTCTTTCTGATGTATTTCAATGTGAAGCACTTCCTTTAGTAATGCTTGAACTGTGATTCTGGGGCTGGAGAGATGGCCTAGTGGTTAAGAGCACCGACCGCTCTTGCAGAGGACCTGGGTTCGATCCCCAGCACCCACATGGCGGCTGAGAACTGTCTGAAACTCCAATTCCAGGAGAACTCCAGCTCCAGGGGAATCTGACACCCACTTCTGACCTCTGCAGCATTGCACGACACGGGTGCACAGACTTGCATGCAGACAGTACATTTGTACACATACAGAAATAAATAAAAATTAATTTAAAAAAGTAATGCTTGAACTGTGATTCTAATGAGGAGACATTCTCTTATGAGTTTCTTAATCCGAAAATAAATATATTTATTAACTCTACCCTCTTTCTTTTAGACAGAGTCCCTCTGTCACTGAGGCTGGTTTTGAATCCACTGTAATCCTTCCATCCTGGCCTCCAAGTGCAGCTATACTCTCATCTTTCAAGAATGTTTTTCCCATCTACGGCCATCCCACCCTGAACGTGCCTGATCTCAGCTGATCTCAGAAACTAAGCAGGGTCGGGCCTGGTTAGTACTTGGATGGGAGTCCGCCTGGGAATACCGGGTGCTGTAGGCTATAAAAAAAAAAAAAAAAAAAAAAAAGAATGTGTTTTTCCCTTGATATAGAATTCTGGGTTGATTTTTTTTTTTTCTGTTAGCACTGTTAAGATACTATGTCATTAAATTATAGGCACCATGTTCTGATACGAAGTCTCTGCTATTTTAATGACTGTTCCCTCATCTTTAATGTGTTGGTTTCTTCTCACTTAAGATTTTTTTTCTCTTGTGTTTGTTTGTAGGACTTTAGGCTTGGATTTCTTCAAATTTATTCTGTTTTAGAACATCAAACTTCTTGAATCTGAACATTTTCATCTGTTTTCAAAGTTTCCTCTAGTTTATTGACTCTTTCCTGTGTTATCTTCACTATGAAGATAATGAAATTATATTCAGAGATTTTATTTTTCATGTATGTTTATTTGTGAGGAAATGATCATGTCGGGCAAGATGTAATATACATACCATTATCTAGTTCTTCTAAGAAGTACACTTAAGACCTTTGAAGTCGAGTACAACATAAGATTCTAAAAGGTAGAGAAAAGAAGAAAGATCACTTTGGGACCTTACGATGAAAGGAAAACATGGTGGTGAATTCTGCTTTATTAGTTATTTTATTGTTTTCTTTTTTTCTTCCTTTTTGATCCCAAAACTAGAGTTGAAGAAGGCCTCAAACCATAAATACCAACTGGCACATACCAAAAACAATAATCAAAACCCTCCTGGGGGCTGGAGAGATGACTTAGCAGTTAAGAGCGCCGACTGCTCTTGCAGAGGACCTGGGTTCGATCCCCAGCACCCACATGGCGGCTGAGAACCGTCTTTAACTCCAGTTCCAGGCGAATCCGACACTCTCTTCTGACCTCCTCGGCATTGCACAACACGGGTGCACAAACCTGTATGCAGACAGCACATTCATACACATACAAACATAAAAAAACCCACCTGAACAAAAGCCTTCGTTCTTCAGCTAAAGAATCAAAAAAGGGTCAGATTGGCAGGACAGAAAATTTTTAAGCAAAAATTATTCTACCCTAGCCAAATACCAGAGGATTTTTTTTTTTAAGATTTATGTGCCTGTTTTATTTGTATGTCTATGTGAGGTTATGTGTACCACATGTGCAGGAACATTGGAGTCCAGAAGAGGGCACCAGATCCCCTGGAACTATAGTCATAAGCAATTGTGAACAACCATTGAGATGCTGGGAACTGAACCCAGGTCCTCTCCAAGAGCAGTAAATGCTCTTAACTACTGAGCCAGTTCTGTTTCTCTCTCTCATCTTCACTCTGATAAATCCAATAAAATTACATACAGAGATTTAAATTTTACTGCCAGCCAGGTACATGATGAAAGACTGAGTTCTCACTCTTGACAGGTACTAATTCATGTCAGAAAAGCTAAAGTAGAGCTCAGAACTCTCAGCTCCTCCAAATGGTGACCATTCCCTTTCCCAATCCTACCTAGCTTGTGGTGTCAACAAAGATCAAGCTTGGCTTGGCTCTTTTTTGCTTTTATGTGTATGAGTGTATTGCCTCCTTGTGTGTAAGTGCACCCATGTCATGCAGTGCCTGTGGAGGTCAGAAGAGGGCATTAGACCCCCTGGAGCTGAAGTTACAGACAGTTGTTAGTTGCCATGTGGGTTCTGGAAATCAAACCAGGCTCTTCTGCAAGAGCAATCAGTTCTCTTAACTGCTGAACCATCTCTCCAACCCCAAGTTTGGCTCTTATATTCCTATGTGTAACCGGCAAGCAAGAGGTGCAACCACCTCCTAATTTGATGATCCCAGAAAAATCTCATGGAGAGGAAGGATTTTTACCAGTTTTGTATCAGGAGTCATAAGGATCTCAAACTGAATGAAAAAAATGACAGTGGATAGATACCAATGTAGAGTTGAGAGAATTATCTGACAAAAATGTTTAAAAAGCTATTGAAGCCATGTGTGGCTTTAATCCTAGCTCTTGGGAGGCCAAGGCAAGCGGATCTCTGTGAGTTCAAGGCCAGTCTGGTCTACAGAGCGAGTTCCAGGACAGCTGGGGCTACATGGAGACCCTGTCTCAAAAAGACAAAAAAGAAAAGCTATTGAAAAAATTCCTCAGCAAGAAATTATAAACATATTGAAATAAATGGAAAATTTGAAGTCTCAGCAAAGAAAAAGAAGACACAAGAGGACTTTTGAGAATGAAAAAAAATGCAATAAAAACTAAAGGGAACAAAAAAATGTTTAAAATTAATCACTGAACTGAAAGACAGAATAATGGACAGTTCCAAACAGAACAGAGAAAAAAATGTATTAAAAAATTAACAGAGGGGCTAGAGGCATGGATCAGTGAGTGGTTAAGATCACTGACTGTTCTTGCAAAGTCTGCACAAGAAATAGATACACTTCATTCCAAGAAGCTCCCTTAAGTAAGGACTAAAATTAACCATCTTAAAATAGCTCACATTCTTTATCTCCTGACCTCATTCTTTGTCTCTGGTCATGTGTGTGGGGGGGGAACCCAAAGGCAAAACAAAGCAACCCCCCACCCACCTATTTCCAAATACTCCCCAAGTAAAAACCAAGACACTCAGAACACTGTTTTTAATAATTCCAGCCAGGGTTCATATTTTAGATAATTACTATTTTTTTCTATATTTTTTCTATATTATTTTCTACATGTTTTTCTATATTATTATCATTACCACAAGTTCAGGTCCCTTTTCCAGGGATGTTGGGAAGTAACTGAAACTTTTCTGTGACAATTCAACTTTTTGGTAAAATATGTACTGTTTGGGGCTTGCTTTACTCCTGAGAGTGAAAGAATGCAAACTATTTCACAGCGCTCCCTACTTCACCTCCCTGTTTTCTCTAAAGCTCTGCAAAGTCTCACCAACCTGTATGTCTTCTGTGTCACTAACCTCCCATGGTCTGCTTCAAAGAACCACCTGTGCATGTTCCTTTCTCATCACAACTGTGTCAGTCTCAACTTTTCTTCTCTTAGACATCTCTTTTGCAAAATTCTCTTTTATTCAAACATCAAAGATGTTTCTCTCTCTGGTTAAGATTTTCTTAATTTTTTAGCTAGCACACAAAATAATGGGATTCACTATGACTTTTTGTTTTTTGCTCTTTTTTGAGACAGGGTCTCCCTGTAGCCCCAGCTGGCCTGGAACTCACCAGGCTGGCCTTGAACACAGAGATCTGTCTGCCTCTGCCTCCCGAGTGCTGGGATTAAAGGCATGCACCACCACATCTGGCTTGACATTTCCATACATATATAATTGCACCTCTTCCACATTACCCCCACTGTCCTGAATCAAGGATAGTTCTCAGTACAGTTTCTTTTTATTTATTTGATTAAGTCTTTCTTTTAGAAATAACAAGCGCCGGGCATGGTGGTGCATGCCTTTAATCCTAGCACTTGGGAGGCAGAGGCAGGCGGATCTTTGTGAGTTCAAGACCAGCCTGGTCTACATGGAGAGTTCCAGGCCAGCTGGGGCTACATGGAGACCCTGTCTCGAAAAGACAAAAAATAATAATAATAATAACAAGCATCTTTGTGGGGACTTTCTAATTTGTATTAGATTCCGGATGGATCAGAGATGTCCTGGGTCTTGCTAAGCACATTTGCTCTGCCTTGTCACAGAGCTTGTGACAGTGCCCAGCTCCATTGTATTTTACAAGACCAAGTGACTAATTTCTATTATATGATAAAAAACAGATGTGTCATCCTACAGTCAAAGAAGTTCAAAGTAAAAAATCCTTTCTCCTCTGTCTATGTAAGACCCAGAAGCAACCCACAGGCCTAAGAGGACATGAAAGCAACTAGACAGAAGAAGCCAGGTCTTTGAACCACCATGTGGAAAGCCATCTACCAAACTTTTGGTTAGATGTGATAAGGGCAGGAAATAATTGAGATTTGGGATCATGGCCTGGGAAGCGACAGGGCTGAAAACATTGTTACTACATTGTAGCTTTGCTCACATTAATAAAACCCAAGCAAACCTTCCTCAATTATACTCTAATAGCCTCTAATTGGGACTGTACAGTCTAATTATGAGACTAAGAAAAACCTTCTAATTTTTCCTTCATTTGGCTATTATGGCTCATGGGTGAAAGCCAGCCTGTAAATCTTCATTGAAACACATCTACCCTCATTCATTTATATATTTTCTGTTACTGCTCTCTTGTTATAACTGAAGAATTAAGTCATTTGGTAGAGACCACAAGGCTTTGTGTAATTTCCCTCCCTCAAGAGATATGTTCACTTCTTGGTCTCTGAGACATTATACAGTATTTAGGGGGAAAATCTTTGCAGAAGGAATTAAGAATCTAAATGAGGTCATCCAGGATTATGCAGGTGGGTTCTAAATAAGAAATACACAGAGAGGAACACATTTAGCCAAAGGCAATTGAATAATGGGGGCTGTGAGTGGAAAAATGTTGTGTCAAGACAAGGAAGCCACAAAATAGCCAAACAACACAAAGAACAGAATCTTCTGTAGAGCTTCCAAGGGCATGCACCCTACCAAAGCCTTAGTTTGAAATGTCTGGTTTCCAGACTTTCTTAGGATAAATTTCAGTTGCTTTAAGCCACCAAGGTTGTGATCATTAAAAAATATATATTACTTTTATTTTATGTGTACGTGTTTCACCTGCATATATGAATGAGCACTACAAGTGTGTCTGAGCTCCACAGAGACCAGTAGAGGGCACTGGATCCCATGGAACTGGAGTTATGGCTGTTTGCCAGACTCCATATGGGTGCTTGGAACCAAAACAGGGTGTTCTACAAGAGCAGCAAGTGCCCTTAACTGCTAAGCCCCTTGTGGTCATTTTCAAATAGGAGGCATGGGATGTTAATATCCAGGCAATCTTGAACTATTACCTGGTCCTTTAGGACACAGCTTCTTGATTGTTTTTAAAAATATATTTTATGGGGCCGGAGAGATTATTCAGTGTTTAAGAGCACTGGCTGCTCTTGCAGAAGATCCAGGTTTGATTTCTAGCACCCATATGGTAGCTAACAGTCCATAAACTCCAGTTCCAAGGGATCCAGTGCCCTCTTCTGTCCTCCACTGGCATTGCATGACATACGTGCACCTACATGCAGGCAATACACTCATATACATAAAATAAAAATAATAAATACAATTTTAAGAAAGATTTCATTATTTTTTTATAAGATTACTTTTTAAAGCTTAATTCTTTTTTTTTTTTTTTTTTTTTTTGGTCTTTTTGAGACAGGGTCTCCCAGCTGGACTGGAACTCACTCTGTAGACCAGGGTGGCCTTGAACTCACAGAGATCCACCTGCCTCTTGCCTCCTGAGTACTGGGATTAAAGGCGTGTGCCACCACGCCCAGCTTACAGGCAGTTCTTAGCCACCATGTGGGTGCTGGGAATCAAACCCAGGTCCTCTGCAAGAGCAGTCAGTGCTCTTAACCGCTGAGCCATCTCTCCAGCCCATGAGTTTATTATTTTTATTTTATGTATATAGTGTATTGCCTACATGTGTGTAAGTACACCACATGTCATGCAATGCCTGCAGAGGTCAGAAGAGGGTGGCAAATTCCTCTGGAACTGGAGTTAAACATGGCTGCTAGCCACCATGTAGGTGCTGATACTGAAACCCTGTCATCTGCAAGAGCAGCCAGTGCTCTTAACCACTGAGCAATCTCTCAAGCCCCAGTTTCCTGATTCTTATATGACAGTATTATTTTCTAAAGTATAAAGTATATTTTCTAAAGTATATTTCACTTCCTTATTTTAGCAAAAAAAAGTTCATTAGAGTAACAGAAGAATACCCTTTTAAGTGACCCTGCCTCCTTCCCCAGTTACAATTATATCCTCTTCTTTCTTCCTTTGTTTTAAATAAGCTTGTCATTTTAGAATAATCTTAGATTTACAGAAAAAATAATACAGCATTTTCATATATGTGGGATATAGTTTTCCCTTAAGACCATTTTACATTAGTACAGTTAAGAAACCAATGCTGATGTAGAATTATAAATTGATTTACTTTGTCCTCACCCATTTTCTGTCCCAGCACAGAGGAGAGTCAGTGATTTTTATATTACATTTATTGTTATATTTTTTAATTTCCTTTCCTTTTTTTTCTTTTCCTTAATTTTTTTCTGATCTGGGTTAAACACAATAATCAGGCATGGATTTCCCTTAATGAACTTTACAGTCTAGTCATTAAATGTGAAAATGAAAAAATAAACTAATTAATTTATTGAGGTTTTGCAAACGTTCCACAAGCCATACTGTCTCTCTCCTTCAACTGCTTTAATTATCAATGAATCTAGTTGAGATACATGCTAAAAAGGACATACATGCTAAAAAGGACATAACAATAAAAAGGACAGACTGAAGCCTTTTTATACAGAGTCATAGTAAAGAGTACCCATATTTTCTTTTTTAAAAAGACTAGTAGGAGTTAAATTTCAACAGAACCACCCTTTAAGTAATCTATTGCAATGGTATAGGTTAGAGATGATAATGTTGATTTGAAGGGTAAGAGAGACAGTGTGACTTCATCACCAGCCTCTTAGTATCTTCCTTACTGCAGCCACAGCTCCACTTGTTGGCACCGTAGCTACCATGAGAGCAAGGCCCAAACTTTTACATTTATTGAACCCTTGGTTTAAAGTCCTTTTCTCTCCCAGATACCAGGCTGGTAAATAATTTCTCTTCAATATTCTGATCTCTTTGATATTTCTCACTGAAATACTCATGAAAACCTTTCTTGATGATGCCTTCATTTCCCTGACTACCTCTCAGATTTAGAAGCCTTTCCTTCCTCTGTATCCCTATGGCAGCCTGTACATAGTTCCGTGGTATTGTGGAGTACCTGTATTTTTGTACTGCTATTGTTTGCTCACATACCTTTTCCTTAAAGACATGTATCAATTACACAGTTTAGTCCCCAGCACAGAGGAGAGTCAGTGAATGGACAATTGGTCATGTCTTTTCTACAATCCATGGAAACAAAAATACTATTTAATATATGTATAAGAAAGTCATCACCTAAAAACAGTACATTGGAAATATAGGTAATGTCAAACAGTACACTTAAAAATTCTACATTTGATGTTATGAGACGTCACTTGCTAGCGTACAACTGGCCTCTGAAATGCCAGAGCGTTACCAAAGGCCACTAAAGCAATACAGCAAAATATTGGTCTCCCTGAGACAAGCAAGACTCCTCCGTCAATATCAGCTACACCTCAACAGCCTGGAGACACTGTGCAACAGTAGCAGCCAAGTGTCTATATATATCCCAAATCTAATTGGTTATTAGCTCTCTCCTTGGAGGAATAACTCACAGCGGATGCCACAAGCTTATGTCCTCTAGTGGTTAGGAGATGTTATAAGCCACAATAAGAACTTGTCACCCTTTATAGAGAAACCACAGTTTGTGGATTAGCATACCATCCAAGCATCTGTGTCTATGCTCACAGCTTAGCTTGACATAATAATTAGTACTGCTTAAATGCCTGTACATCCAATTGCTTGTGCTTTGTTAGTATGACTAAAAAGGTATCACTGGAAAAGCTGTCAACCCATGAAGGGAAACAACCTGAACAGACTGGAGTCCAAAATGACAACTCCAAAGAAATTAGACTGTTTTCTTCTCACCCACTTGTGCCCCTTTCCCAAAGCCCAGGGAACAAACTGCGGAAGAGGAGGCGTGGTAGATTGTAAGGGCTGTGGAGAGATAGGGGTGAATCATGAGACTACAGGAATATAGTCTGGACTCCTAATTGATCAACATGCCTGTGCATACAAGCTTCTCCAACTGGACTATGGGAACCTTGGGTTGTTCAAAATTTGGACATAGATACTTGCAAAATTCACCAATTACCTAATTGTATGACATACTGAGTAACATCAATGTTATCTGCAAACAACAACAACAACAAAAAAAGAAAGTAAATCCATTCTTTGCTCTATGGCCATATGATAACAATTCCATATAGGGCTTGAGGGCCTCTGCTCAATTATGATCAAGTTCATGGCTTCTAGGTCCAGATCGCTTGATTCTGAATTGTCTCTGCTTTTTCTCACTGCATGTTTCTAGTTAGTTACTTGCTATTTCTATGCCTCAGTTCCCCAATGTGTGAAATGAGGAAATATCAACACGCTGTTGGATCATTGGGTATATGTATGATTTGATTAGTGAAAGGTATATAATAAATAATGAATAAATATTAAAAAATTCTACATTTGATTTTACTCAAATAATCAGGAAGTGATAATATGTTTACAACATCTAATCTTTTGCAAGCACATTCCTTTTTAAAACACGTGACCTCAACAAGTCTTTCTTTAGTCTAAAATGTATCTCATGCAGCTCTGTACAAGAGACAGTTGAGGTGGAATCAACAGGGTCCAAGTATTCTGTGATCATGTAACCCTTTAATCATAGCATTGCTGGAACAGAAGAGTGGTATCAGCTAAAACTACTTCAGGGAAGCAGCTACTTTGGTGCACTAAACCACAGTCCCTGACCAGACTTTTTACAACAGCCACAGAGTCCTTTCTAAAGTATTGCCTCATCTTTAATATTTTAAGCCCAATGCCTTAAGTGATGGATGGGTTATTTTGCTCCCTCTAGATGATTCCCTCATTGATGGGTTACTTTGTGTCTCAGGGTTTCAGAACACAGTCTTCTGGGTATGGCAGAAACATTTCATATCTGCCTGCTGAGATTTCTGTACACTTCTGTCAAGCTCTTGGATTTAGGTTTCTCTCAGTGTGTTTCTTTGTTTCATCTCAGGGTTTAAAATAATTTTATTATAAGTCCTCAGCCCTTGTTTTTGTTACTAGAAACAAATGAGAAACAATTAGAAATCTTCTTGTATTAATTTTTTACCTAAGCATTACAATAGATCTTTTGAAATCCATAATATTTGTGACTGAAAAGTTCATAGATTTTGATTTCTTACAAAAAAAAAGTTAAGGTGGCCAAATTATATCATGGAAAACTTTTAACTTGAAATGTATTCTTCATTTGGCTAATCTCCTTTGAGACCATCAAGAAATTCTTCCATCTACTCACAAAATTGTGCTAAAGTTACCCTTGATACTCTTATAAACTTGGAATAATTATGTTTGGTGAACACTAGTTTGTTTTAACTTGAATTTGTCATTAGGAGAGAAGCTATGGGGAGAAAGTTAGGGTGTGGCTAAGAGCATGGGCACTGGCATTGCCCAGACCTGTGCTGGCACCCCACATTGGAGCTCAGCGCTCTTGGATGACACTGTTGTCCAGTTTCCTCACCTTTGAAATAGAAGAAGCAATACCACCTCAAACAACATTGATGAGGAAATGAGATTACACAGATAGAATGTTGTACAGTAAATTACATTCTGAAGGATATTATATTATCAGTTTCATTATTATCAAATATCTGAAGTATTATGGATTAAAAATGAAAACATGTTTTGCTGTTATTTATAGAGATATGTCTCTATGCACTTATATATACTAACTGAGTTCTTTCTGCATAAGAAATGAGTTCTTTGAGCATAAGAAACATGTTTTTTTTCTTTTTCCATTTTCATGTATGTGTATGTTATATAGACTTGTCCTTCAACAGACAAGCTATACTGGCAACTTATGGACAAGTGCCTTCTTCCCAAGTTTGGTTGCACCCACTTACTCAGATCATCACAAAAATCTGACAGCTAATGGTCCACAGGAAGGGAGGGGCACGGAGTTAGTCATGCCTTCCAACCCACCAGTTGTACTGAGTTATATGTGGGGGAAGGACTAAGGATATAAGCAGGAAAAAAATGCCTTATGGTTAAATAAAATGTATTGGTAGGTAAAGGCTTCAGTGCCAGCTGTGTGCTGCCCTACCAGAAGCTGTTGGCCAGGGAGGCTCTAAAAGCCCCCCAAACAAAGGCCATTTGCCTATAACCTTGGGCGCACACAAGAAGTGGACAGTAAGGCCCTAGTGCTTGAAGATAATGGCATGATGTGAGCATGAGAAAGAAAAATTATGGTGAGACCTTGCACTGCAAATTGACAGCTGACCTTCATGGTGCCTGAGAGCACTATGCAAATTATGGGAAAGAAATGGTCTCTGAAGTCCTACTACAGACCTCACATGTTGCACTTTTACATGCCAAAGAAGATGTAGTGAAATAGTGGCAGCCTGGTACATGCACACCCAGAAAACTTCCAATTGGATCTATGGCCTGCTCCCTGGTGGGGTTGGGGGGTGTGAATACACAACTGATACTGCAAACTTGGCATCCCCTAGTGGCAGGAGCCTTTATAGGCCACATTAGAAGATTACTGCCATCTTTTTGTTAAAGAGCTATAATGCCCCAACCAAGATAACATCCAAGCATATGTGTTTGTGTCCATAGCATAATTTATTATAATGGTTAATATTTGTTTCTATTTGTGTCTTATTAGTAGCATTAAAAGGAGACTCCTAAATGAGCCACCAGTCTGTTGAAAACAGAACTTGGACAGACCCAAGAGTTTGATGTGTCACCTCAGAGAAAAGTGGATCTTCCTATCTTGTGCTTTCTCTCGCCCTCCCCTCCAAGGCCCAGAGTCCTTCTCTCACAGAAGAGGTTGGCACATCAGTTTATAAGGGCCAAAGAAGGGGGGTTGAATTGTGAGATTACAGAAAAAAAAAAAGACTGGACTTTTCATTTGATCAGCATATTTGTGTATACAAACCTCTCCAACTGGACTTACAGACCCTGGGTTGTACAAGAATTGGACTCAGATGCTTGCTAACTGGGTTTACACGAATATTGCTTATGTTTATTGCTTATATTTACTAACTGGTTAAAAAAGAATCCATAAAACACACAATAAAATAAAATAAAATGCACACAGCAACTTATAAGACCAGCAATGGTGGGGCATGCCTTTAATCCCAGAACCCCAGAGGTAGAGGCAGACAGATCTCTGTGCATTCAAGGCCAGCCTTGTCTACAGAGCGACTCCAGGCCAGCTGGGACTAAAGGGACTAAATAGTCCCAGGTGGGACTATTTTTGGAGACCTGTCTCAAAAATACAAAAAAAAAAAAAAAGAAAACACACACACCTGCTTATTATTCCCCATGATCACCTTCTCCTTTCTGAGTTCATTTGCATTTTAGTATTTTATCCAATGAATGAGTAATAAAATAAATGACAAACTATATATATTTGTAGTCACATTTTGGATGAAATCAGCTTCAAGATGATTTTTAGAGCCCATATTCCATTACTAATATTTTTCCTATGATAAATATGATTTTTAAAGCATATTTTTATTGATTCTTTGAAAATTTCATACAATGTACTTTGATCACATTCAGGCCCCCTCCCTAATCTTCACCCCCAAAATTTCATATTTTGTTTTTTAAAGGAGGGGGCTGGAGAGATACCTCAGTGGTTAAGAGTGCTGGCTGCTCTTACAGAGGACCTAGGTTCAATTCCCACCACCCACAGGGCAGCTAGCAACTGCCTGTAACTCCAGTTCCAGGAGATCCAATGTCCTCTTCTGACCTCCTCAGGTATTGCGTAACATGGGCACACTTACATACATGTAGGTAATACACTCATAAAAATAAAATAAAAGTAATATGATTTTCTTTTGGTCTTTTTGAAACAGGGTCTCCCTGCAGCCCCAAGATGTCCTGGAACTCACTGTGTAGACCAGGCTGGCCTCGAACTCAGAAAGATCTGCATGCCTCTGCTTCCCAAGTGCTGGGATTAAAGGCGTGAACCACCACACCCAGCTGCAATATGGTATTTTTAAAAGGGGGTGCTGGAGAGATGACTCAGTGGTTAAGAACACTGGCTACTCTTGCAGAGGACCTAGGTTTGGTTCCCTGCACCCGCATGGCAGCTAACAACTGTCTTTACTTCTAGTTCCAGGGGATCTGGACATCCTCCACAGGCACTGCACAACACTGGTGCACTTACATACATGCAGGCAAAACACTCATACACATAAAATAAAAATAATAAATAAAACTTACTTTTGGTGTAGGGGAGAGCATGAACTCAGTCCCCTGAGTTCATGCTCTCCCCTACACTAACAAATTATGCAGTCGAGTTTCCCTCATTTGGGGAAACTGCAGGAGTCAGCACACCCAGAGTGCGATGGATGAGCATAAATAAAACTTTTTTAAAAAGAAAAAAAAAGATTATTTTTCTGAGGCATGGTGGTGCAGGCCTTTAATCCAGCACTCAGGAGGCAGAGGCAGGCAGATCTCTGTGAGATCAGAGAGGCCAGCATGGTCTACATAGCAAATGCTAGGCCAGCTGGGGCTACAGGGAGACCCTGTCTCAAAAAAAATTAAAATAATAGAAAGAAAATTTTTTGAACCATACTTCTAACAATCATTATACTGTATTATTTGAAGAAATAAAGTCTTAATTTTCATTTAAAGAATAAAGTATTCTAAGTTAAGTAGTGCCTACAAAGAACTATGACCTACAGGAAAATTCAAACAATGAAAGACATAATTTAAAATCCAGATCTCCCAGGAAGATAACAGTCCTTCATGGAACCACATGTGGACAATGTCCACTTTAGGGCTTATTTTGCATTGAAAATGTATTTTGCCTTGAGAGAAACTTTTTTTGAGATAGGGTCTCACTATGTAGTCCAGTCCCTCCCAATTGCTAGATCCAAGGTATAAGCCACCATGCCCAGCAAGAAGCTTTTATGTGCTCTACCCAGTACTTCATAAACCTGGAGGTTCTATTGTCTGGCTAGTGAGAAACAGTTCCTACTCCTGGCTGAATACTTCTAATCCATTCAGGTGGCTCTTTCCTGGAAAAAAAAAGCATAGCATTTTTTTACATGATTATGTTTATCAGAATTCATCTGAACAGCCAAAAGTACCCTCTCTCCATTTCTGGGTTTGTATTTATCTGTTTATATTGTTATCTCATTTATCTCTGGAACTCTTTCCAGTGAAGGTTAACTGCTTTAAGTTTCCTTGAATTTTCAGCCCCCAACTGAGCTTCTTCTAGCCCAGAAACTCTGGGGGTATGCCCACCCAAGCCATGAAAGAAGCACCAAGGAAACAAGGTAGAGACACCCATGAGCTCACATCGCAGACAGACTGCAATCTCACTCTTTAGGTGGATACCTGTCTGTAGGTCTCCCTGTAGCCCCAGCTGACCTGGAACTCACTCTCCAGACCAGGCTGACCGTGAACTCACAGAAATCTGCCTCCCTCTGCCTCCCGAGTGCTGGGATTAAAGGAGTGCACCACACTGCCCGGCTTTAGTTCACTTCTTTTGACCTCCCCAGTTCCATTCCCATCTGCTGTAGCCACAAATCCCTCTTTCTTTGTGCATTTTAGCAATCGGATCCCAGGTACAGGAAGGCAGAACACATTAGCCTGCCTACTGCTTATATCCCAGCACAAGAAAACATTGCTCTGATCATATCATCCCTTGCCTCAAAAGTTCTTGTACAATTCTGTTTGTGTTTGTTTGTTTGTTTGTTTTGAGACAGGGTCTCCCTTCATCCCCAGCTGGCTTGGAATTCGCTATGTAGACCAGGCTGCTCTTGATCTCACAGAGATCCTCCTGCCTTTGCCTCCAGAGTGCTGGGGCTAAAGGCATGGGCTACCATGCTGCACCCTTGTACAATTCTTTAGGCTGACATTCAAGGCATTTCATAGTCAGACTCCAAAGCACTTTCTGAACCTTTTCTCTCATTGTTTTCCTGGTGTGAAGGTTCTAATCCAGTCACAGTCCCTGAGTGCTTTGCACGGAATTACACTGTGACCTATTTATGCTGATCACATGCTGGCTCAACATATACCTGATGCTGGTAAGACTAAGAACTTAACCTATGTGATCCTGAGCAATTTTCACTATGCAGCTGTGTGGAATATGTGAGAAATTATACCGAACATGTTCTGACTCCATTCATGCCCTGGTTTTGATTTTTTAAACAAAAATACCAGCAACAATGTATTTTTTATTTGTCTCCTTTACTAAAAATATAGTTCAAAATAGGAAGGAAAAGCAGTCTAGTTATTTCACATGTGCTGATTTCTTGAATTCTAAGAAAAATAAAAGTTTACTATATTCCTTATTCCCTCCTTACTAGATTCCAGTAACTTGGGCTGAATTGTGAAGCCATCTGTAGTTTTGGTTTATTTTTGCCTCTAGGATCTTTTGTCCTCTGGCCAGTACTAGTGCCAAATACAACAGAAAAACATGTTTTGTATGCCTTAAGAGCCTCCACTTTGAGGTAAATTCTTTAGAGTCTGGTCTCATTATTTTTGTTAATAGAGACAAAGTACTTTGACCTTCATTCTTTTTTTTTTAATTAGTTTTTATTGATGCTTTGTGCATTTCATACATTTTTTCCAATTCAGTTCAGGCTTATTTCCCTTTCCCTCCCCCCCCCACCCCCACCCCATCCCAGATCATGCATTCTGCCATAACTGTCCTGCATCTTTCTCTCAGTTTTGTTTTTTTTTTTCATTTTTAGCTATAAGTGATAATCCATGAGTACAAGCATCCTTCATGCAAAACCTATCTGCAGCTGCCTTCTGGAAGGACATAATGAACTACAGGTACTAAAACAATTATCTAAGCATGCATTTTTTGTCAGCAGAGGGAACACTCATCAAAGAACTACTCTTTGTGTGTGTATGTCCATGTTTGTGTGTATTCATGTCTGTGTGTGTATGTGTATGTGGACACCACAAACAAACATCAGGTGTCTTCTTCCATTGTTCTCTGCTTCTTTTCTGAGACAAGGGCTGCCACTGAGCCTGGAGCTCTCCGATTCTGCTAGCCCAGCTTGCCAGTGAGTCCTTGGGGTCCTCCTGTCCACAATTCCCCAGTGCTGGGATTACAGGCCCACACTGCCATGCTGGATTTCTTTGAATAGTTGTTGGGGCTCTGAACTCAGGTCCTCATGCTTGTGCAGCAAGCACTTTATGAACCGAGCCATCTCTCAAGCCCCAATAAATGTTATTATTGCATAGACTGTTTTAGATGGCCATGGAAAGCAAGCTCAGTGTTAATAAATATTTGTTGGCTGGTTATGGCAGCACACAGCTGTAATCCCAGTCTTCAGGAGGCCGAGGCCATCAGATCTCTGTGAGATCAAGGACAGCCTCGTCTATACAGTGAATTCAAGGCTACCTGGGGCTACAGGGAGACCCCGTCTCAATAAACAAACAAATATTTGTTAAATGAATGAAAATAAAAGGCAAGAAAATTATACCTTTCTATCAATTACAGCTATATTAAATGCAGTTAGAGATTAATTAATTTATAAGAAATTAATGAAGATAAGATAACGAGTAAACTAGATTTATGTTATTTAATTCATTATTGTTTTTCTTTCTTTTATAAAAATAAAAATTATAACTGGGGGTGGTGGCGCACGCCTTTAATCCTAGCACTCAAGAGGCAGAGGCAGGTGGATCTTTGTGAGTTCAAGGCCAGTCTGGTCTATAGAGCGAGTTCCAGGACAGCTGGGGCTACAGGGAGACCCTGTCTCGAAAAGACCAGTAAATAAATAAATAAATAAATAAATAAATAAATAAATTTTAGAAATTTTTATTTTAAGAATTTTCAGCATTTACATTACCATATAAATTGGTTTAGATTTATATATTTTTATTTTATGTGTACGAATGTTTTGCCTGCATGTATGTGTTAGGTTCATTTTGAGGGGAGACTCAGCACAGAGAGGAGAAAATGTCCGGACTCTGATGAAAAAAAAGAGGTCAGGTTTACTTTAGGCATGGAGGCTGGCCTGCCTGCGTAAGGATTAGGATGACCAGTGTTAGACTGTCCCCAGAATGGCACACAAGGAAGTGAATTTACAAGGAGATGGGGGCCAGGAGATGGGGGATTAGGGTGTAGGTGGATCTGTGGCTTCTATCAGTAGAAGCATCTGGAGATAAACTGAGGCTTGTGACTGGTATCAGTAGGAGCCTGATTGCAGGATATTGTAGCAACTATCTGGGAACTTCTACCTCAGTTGGCTTCCTGGAATGTCCCTGACTTAGGTGGGCTTAGGACCTTATATCACATGTCTGCAATGCCCATGGTGGCCAGAAAAGGGCATTGAATCTCATGGAACTAGAGTTACAGATGGTTGATAGCTGTAATGTGGGTGTTCAGAACCAAACCTGGATCCTCCGCAAGAGCAGTCAGTGCTCTTAACTGCTGAGCTATCTCTCCAGCCCACAGTATACATTCTTAAGCTTATTTACTTCTAGATTCTAAAACGTCTTATGTTGATCTTTACTATAGTCATTCCAATGACCGTCATGGATACCACACAGGGCTGGAACAAGGGAGGTACATCTATCTCACTGTCCCACCAACCAAAATTTCCCCAAACTGATACTGTGTCAATTTGGGGATAAAGTCGTCTCAGGCTGGTTTTGAAGTGGTGAAGAACTATCTTATAAAAGATTTTCAGGGGCTGGAGAGATGGCCTAGCGGTTAAGAGCGCCGACTGCTCTTGCAGAGGACCCAGGTTTGATCCCCAGCACCCACATGGTGGCTGAGAACCGTCTGTAACTCCAATTCCAGGAGAACTCCAGTTCCAGGGGAATCCGAGACCCTCTTCTGACCTCTGTGGCATTGCACGACATGGGTGCACAGACCTGCATGCAGACAGTACATTCATACACATAGAGAAAAATAAAAAAATTTTTTAAGATTTTCAATCCTTGCCTTTTGAGAAATCAGAATCAAACTACCTTTAAAGGTTCTTTAACTTTTAAGAGGCTTTCTATTATATTTGAGGTTCGTTGATGATATGCATGTTTCCAGTGATAAAGTGATAAAACAAAAGGAAAGTCTATTAGATAAGATGGGGCGCCTTTGGGGTGGACCAAGAAAGCATATTAAAAACAGTTGTGCTAGGCCTGTGAGCTAACTCAGTAGGTAAGAGAGCTTGCAGCCAAGCCTGACCATCTGAGTTCAATCCCTGAGGCCCACATGGTGAAAGAAGAAAACGGATTCTGGAAAGTTGTCCTCTGACTTCCATCCATTCGCTGCAGCACAGGTCACCTACACACACAAAAATAAATAAGTGAAAATAATTTAAGCCAGCCGTGCTTAATTATGAGGTTTAAATGAAAGACTATGAAGTCTGCAGAGTTATTTTAAGATGTGATGAGCCCATGGGTGTTAGGACTACTATTTAAGGAGAATTCCTTCTCTTTCCACAACCCTCTCTACTCCAAGAGGAGAAAATAGTCATACCCTACTCTTCTTAAAGTCATCTGGATTTTCCTCTTTACCTGGTCCTGCCTGAATAACACATCTCTGGGAATTTTTCAGGGTTAATTTGTTCCCATGGTGAATGCTAAGGAACAGCTTGCTTTTATGTTCCTGTCGCTAGTTAAACCAAGGAAACTGCCTCTGATAGCAGCAGGGGTGGGTGTGCACCCTGCTGTCATCTTAAGTGTGTGTTTAATATTCCCCAGTTTTAGACTTTGACTTTAATTGAATCTGGACAGGCCAGATGTGGCTACTCACTTTTAAGCAATGACCCCAGGATTCCTCTGGTGTCAGTGTTTTAATCATATTCCTGGGGCATCAAATAGTCACAGAAACAATCTACTGTTTCTGTACTTTTTTTTGGAGACAGGATCTCCCTATAGCCCTAGCTGGCCTAGAACTCACTCTGTAGACCAGGCTGGCTTCAGATATCCACCTGCCTCTGCCTCTGAGTGCTAGGATTAAAGGTGTGGGCCACCACACCTGGCTTAAAGACGGTTCTTAGCTGCCATGTGGGTGTGGGAATTGCACAAGAGCAGTCAGTGCTCTTAACCCCTGAGACATCTCTCCAGCCCTCTATACTTAATTTTTAAAAACCATTATTGATATTTTTTTAAAGACCAAACACACTAAAGTGAAATTTCTATAGCTAAATATAAAGTAACTTTTTACAAGGTATTTTGATGGTATAGGGAGATGGTTCATTTGGTCAAGTGCCTGCTACAAAAGTGTGACAATCTGAGTTCAATATCCAACAACAATGAAAAAAGCCCTGCATGAGTGTGGGGCAGAGGCAGGAGGATCTCTGGGATTTGTTAGCCAGTCTAGCCAATTGGTGAATTCCAGGTTCAGTAAGAGACTGTGTCTAAAAATATATGGTGGAGAATGATCCAGGAAGACATATCTGGCTTCTGCATGCACACTCAGGCATGCACACACACACACACACACACACACACACACACACACACACTCCATTCACATGCAAAAGAAAAAATATAAGCCGGGCGTGGTGGCACACGCCTTTAATCCTAGCACTTGGGAGGCAGAGGCAGGCGGATCTTTGTGAGTTCAAGGCCAGCCTCGTCTACAGAGTGAGTTCCAGGACAGCTGAGGCTACAGGGAGACCCTGTCTCAAAAAGACAAAAAAAAAAAAAAAAAAGAAAAGAAAAAATATATATGATATGATATGATATAATGTATAATATATAAAAGATATTTTGGGCCACGCATGGTGGTGTATACATGTAAACCCAACTCAGGTGGTAGAGATAGGAGGATTGTGAGTTCAAGACCAGCCTGCTCTACATAGTGTGCTCCAGACCAATGGGCTATGTAGTAAGAACAACTCCCAACCAACTTCTATCCCTCAAAAGGGTATTTTGCAGTACTCCAATCTAGGTCTTTCTCTGGTCTTCTCTCTCTCTCTCTCTCTCTCTCTCTCTCTCTCCTACAGAGACAAAGAGACAGAAACAGAGACAGAGAGACAGAGAGACAGAGAGAGGCTTGTAATCTTTCTTCCAGGAACACGAGTCTACTCTCATTCCGTCCCCATTACCCCCACTGCTACCATTGATGACAATTCTTGCAAGGTCACCAAAAATCAACATTTCTTTTTTGTTGTTGTTGCTCCTTTGTGGTTAATCCTGTTAAGTTCCTCTTCCTCTCTTCCTTTATATATAGTAAATAATTCATAAATTTGATGCAAACGAAATAGTCCCCATCAAGGAGAGCAGATGCGGCATCATACAGAGGACTTTCCCAAGTCTACATGAAGTCTTCAACAGGACACACTGTTTCTGGTGACTGCAGCAGTCTGCTCTGCTAAGTCTGGTACACCTTACTCTTTCCAGTGCCAGTGTCATTTTATACTTAGAACTTAGGTCCCATTTGAGAAATACCCACACACTTTTCTTTCAATAGTCTCTGGTCTTGGTTTGTATGTTGGCAGACTTGGCTAATTCTTTCTAACCCGCTTGTGTCTGCTTGTTATTCTCCACCCAATAATTAAACATTGGGGAACCTCAGAAATCTGGCCTAGGCCCTCTACTCTTTGTATGCTACATTTTCCCTCTGAGGAAAATATCAATTCCCATGACTTAGGTTATCCATCTGCTGACAAACCCCAGATTTATATCCCCAGCCCAATTCATACTTTTGAATAATAGATCAGCATAGGGAACTGTGCAAAGGACATTTCAATTTGGATATCACAAAGGCCTCCCTACATCACTCCATGTCCACAACTGAACTTGCGATATTATCTCTAGATAACAATAACACGACTCTATTATGCATCCAACTGTTCAAGTTATAAAGTAACAGAGGAGCATCTTTAATTCCTGCTTAGACCTCATCCCTCAGGTCCAATTATTCAGTCAACTTCTTAGATATGATTTATCATCATCATCATCCAGGAGAGAGAGAGAGAGAGAGAGAGAGAGAGAGAGAGAGAGAGAGACCCTTGGATACAGATTCTAGAGCCTAGTCCCTAGTCCCTGGGATAGATAAAGCTCCATTACAGATGATCCATTGCCAAACAATAAACTGAAGAAAGACCATCATTCCTGGAATAAACCTAACAGAGATGGTAGTTTGCTGCCAGCTTCCCCAGCAATATCAGTTAAAGGCTATGTGCAATTCCTGGGACTAACTCCACCCATCTTCCTCCATGGATGTTACAACACACAGAATTCTCCTTAATCAAATCTTTGCTGTGATATGAGTTTCCAAGACAGTATTCCAGTCTTTGGGACAGCTACTAATATATAGATGTTCTGGCTTTTTCTATCAGTCTTTGTGAGCTGATTAATGTGTACTAGTAATGATAAATAGATCTGTGTTATGTTGATAAAATCCAGTCCCTAAATCTACAGGCTGAGAGCCAGCAAAAGGGGTATGATAAATCCACCAAGATCATTCATCTTGTGGAGCCTCTTGAAAAGGAGCCAAGTGATCTTGCCTGGAGTTAATCATGTGCTTTTCATTTGAAATATTTCTGAGGTCTTCTTGGGAAGATGTCTAAAGCCCATGAAACAATAACTAAGGAAAAAACTTCTTTTTTTTTTTTTTTTTTTTTTTTTGGTCTTTTTGAGACAGGGTCCTCCTGAGCTCCAGCGGCGCATGGAACTCCACTTGTAGAACCCAGGCGTGGCCTGACTCGACACAAGCATCCGCCTGCCATCTGCCTCCCGAGTGCTAGGATTTAAAGGAAACAAACGCCACCACGACCCGGACAAAACTCTTGACTTCATATAAGACATGCACATTACTTCCTGGCAGCAATGGAAGATCATTAACAAAAAAAATGTGCTGGAAGCTGGGAATGATTGCATTTCATCCATGCCCATTTCGAGCACTAGCAGGTCCCATCGATCCTCTTGTGTAAATGTGCACTAACATGGAAGAATCAAGGAATATAGATAATTATTTTCAACTACACCACACCTTGATGAAATATTTGTGCACCTAACATTTTAACTCCTTTCCCTGAAAGAGACAGGCCACAAAGAGTTAGGTTTATAGCGAGTCCATCTCTGGGTGACTCTGCCCAAATACAATTGCTTCCTACACATGTAACACTCCTCTGCACCAGTTCACTATGGCTGTGACACTGGGTTGGGCTCACTGAACTCATCCTGCTAGAGTGACTGTAGAGTGCACAGAAATGAACTGGCCAGTCCCAAAATGTTGCAGACATTTTAAGGTTTCAAAGACCCCTCTTGTGGTTCATCCAGCAGAGGTCACAAACTGCCTTAGGAACCTTTGAGAGCGATGAGAAGAAAACAGAGATTTCAGGGAGGAAGGAACACACTCTGAATGCAAGTAGGAGGACAGACAGAGGAGTCAGGTCATGAAGCATGAGTCAGGTCATGAGGGGAGCGGTATATAAAGGACATGAGGTACAGATCACGCCATAGCTAGAAAAGCAGTTCAAAAGAAGGGTTAGGAAATAATTCAGATGAAGATATGACTTTTGCTGGGTTTTAAGGGGCCCTGAAAGCCAGGAAAAGGAGTTTAATCTTTATATGGGTCAGAAAGAAGTTTTATTATAGAAGACCAGTTAGAGAAGGAGACTAAAAAATCAGGACGATGATGAGGTAGACCATTGTCCATAACCATGTGCCTGAGAAATTGTGAAACTAAATTGCTTGTTGTATAAAGAGACATTCGGCTGGGAAATGTAGCTCAGGGGTAAGCACTTTCGCTAGCATGAGTTGAGGCTCGGGTTCAATCCCAGAGCTGCTAAATCAATACACAAAAGTATTGCGAAAGACCATGCTGGTTGGTTTGAACTACGAACACAGCCTAGAATGATTGTGGGAAGAAAATTTTTTTTTTTTTTGGTCTTTTGAGAACAGGGTCTCTCCGTAGTCCCAGCTGTCTGGAACTACTCTGTAAGACCAGGCTGGCCTTGAACGTCACAAAGATATCGCCTGCCTCTGCCTCCCAATTCGTGCTAGATGTAAAGGCGTGTCCGCGCACCACGCCCGGGGGAAAGAAAGTCTTAGAGAGGCATTATCTTGATCAGGTTGGCCTATGGGCATGTTTGGGGAGAGTTGTTGATTGCACAGCACAGGTGCACAGACGTGGGCACTGCATAACACAGGTGCACACACGTGCAGGCAATACACTCATACACATAAAATAAAAATAAAACATTAAAAGAAAAAAATTTTTTCTTGAGACAGGGTCTCCCTGTCTCCCCAGCTGTCCTGGAACTCACTCTGTAGACCAGGCTGGCCTTGAACTCACAGAGATCCACTAGCCTCTGCCATGCCTACTTTATTGTCCTAGTTGGATTTCAATTGCTGTGATAAAACTCTAAGCCGGGCGTGGTGGTACATGCCTGTAATCCCAGCACTTGGGAAGCAGAGGCAGGTGGATCTCTGTGAGTTCAAGGCCAGCCTGGTCTACATAGCAAGCTCCAGGCCAGCTGGGACTAAAGGGAGACCTGTCTCAAAAAGACCAAAGAAAAAGAAAAAACAAGCAAACAAAACAAACAAACAAACAAAAAAAAAACTCTGACTAAAACACACTTGGGGAGGAAAAGGTTTATTTGGCTTATGCATCCCAATCACAGTCCACCTTAAGGGAAGCCAGGACAGGAACTCAAGGCAGGAACCTAGAGTCAGAAACTGAAGCTGAGACTATGAAGGATTGCTCCTTCCTGGTTTGTTCCTCTAACTTGTGCTCAACTGGCTTTCTTATATAACCTAAGAGCGCCTGCCCAGGGGTGGCACCACCCACAGTGGGCTGGGCCCTCCCACATCAATGAGCAGTTAAGAAAACTCACAGACATGGCCACAGGCCAACCCAGTGGAGGAAATGGCTCTTTTGAGGGTCCCTTTTCCTAGGTGGGTCAAGTTGAAGGAAGACCCAGGCCATTGTGCGTAGTGCCCTTCCTATATAAAAGTAGACTTATATAAAATTATAAAAAAATATAAAATTATATAAAAGTAGACTATATAAAAGTAGAGAATGCTAGCTGAGTAGCAAGCAAACAATCGGCATGGGTACATTTGTTTCTTTCCACTTTTGATTGGGGATGTTATGTGACTAGCTGCTTTGAGTTCCTTCCTGGATTTACCTTCAATGATGGACTGTGACCTACAATTGTAAGCTAAAAAAGACTCTTTCTTCCCCTGTGTTTTTTCTCAGGGTATTTGTCACAGCAACAAAAATGAAACTAGAAAAGAGACATTGTCGAAGGAAAATTGTGGAAGGGAAATGAACTGAATCCACAGTTATTATCAGCTTTCTTGCAGAACGGACACATAGTGACTCAGCACCGAGTCTCTGGATTCCATAAAGCACAATATACTTTCGTTGGGTTTTCTTCCATCATACAAACCTTGATTCAAATTTTTGAAATATTTTGCCAATTCCTGTCTTAGCTGCAGAAGTTTCTTTTTTCAAAAGAACTACTTCTGGGCTTCTAGAAAACTATTTATTATAGAGAACAAGGAAATTACAATGGATCTTTCCTCTTTCTTTAAGTTTTTTAACATTTTATTTATGTGTATGAGTGCCTGCATGTAAGTGCACATGCATGTAGTGCCCACATGGGTCAGAAGAGGGCACTGAACCTCTTGAAACTGGAAGTTTATTAGCCACCATGTAGGTGCTGGGAACTGAACCCAGGTCCTCTGCGAGAGCAGCTGGTGCTTTTAACCATTGAGCCATTTCTCAAGCCCCTTTCCTCTTTTTTATCTCTTCTAAAATTTAATCAGTTACCAAGCCCTGTAGATCCCAAACTGACCTTGTATCTGCCTTCTTTCCTTCTCCTCCATGGCCTTTTCTCTCATTACTACATTTGCATTTCTACCATAAGCTTCTAACAAGTAACCCATTTTCCAGTCTTTCCCTCTCTGATCTATCCTCTGTATTTCTACCAATACACTGTAATCTTTGCAAAGCTTAAGTCTGATGATGTCAACCCCATGTTACAACATTCAGCAATGTCCTGCTGGATGTGTTCAGGAGGAAATTTGTTTTGTTTTGTTTTGTTTTGTTTTGTTTTGTTTATCTTGACACACAGGGATCATCACAATTTGGCTCAGATGCTGCAAGCAGATGTATTTTCTCTGGTTCCGTGATAATTTAATAATTGAGGAAATTCTCACATTAAAAATCTGTGTTTTTAGACTTCTCTTAAAACAAAAATATCTGGCAATATTTGGGCCTACATTTTCAGTGGTAGCATCAGCCTAGAAAAAGTAACAGTAGGTGGGCTGGAGAGATGGCCTAGTGGTTAAGAGCGCTGAGCGCTCTTACAGAGGACCCGGGTTCGATCCCCAGCACCCACATGGCTGCCGAGAACCGTCTGAGACTCCAATTCCAGGAGAACTCCAGTTCCAGGGGAATCCGATACCCTCTTCTGACCTCCGCGGCATTGCACGACACGGGTGCACAGACCTGCATGCAGACAGTACATTCATACACATACAGAAATAAATAAAATTAATTTAAAAAAATTAAAAAAAAAAAAGAAAAAGTAACAGTTACCCATTTGGACCACAGCTGTACTCCCTGGCTTTTCATTCTGCTTTCTATTCTAATTAATCCAGACTGCCTCTCTCACTGGTCTTATCTGCATGGGCTCTATAAACATGTTGGTTTGTGGCCGGTGCATCACCCAGTACTATTTCCTGGTACTTTTTTCAGCACAGCCTTATCTTACTGACCTACTTATCATTTCAGCAAATGGTAACACAGCCTCGAATGTGTGACTTGGTAAATGTTGCTTTCTCTGTTTAGACTACTCTCACTCCAGCCCTTCCTTTATCTATTTCACAAGTTCAGTTCGAGGGTTCCTTCTCTAATATTTCCTTAGTTCCCAGGCTGAGTTTTTATGCATTGTATTCTCTTTCTCTCTCTCTATCTCTATCTTTTAATCTTACTTTTATTGTCCTGTCCCACCCTAAGCCTGACCTTTCATGGTTCTTTTATTTTTTTTAAAGTTTGGCAGCATATTTGTTTTTTATAAATTTTATTTATTTTTGTATGTGTACGAATGTACTGTCTGCATGTAGGTTTGAGCACCCGTGTCGTGCAATGCTGCGGAGGTTAGAAGAGGGTCTCGGATTCCCCTTGAACTGGAGTTCTCCTGGAATTGGAGTTACAGACGGTTCTCAGCCGCCATGTGGGTGCTGGGGATCGAACCCGGGTCCTCTGCAAGAGCAGTCGGCACTCTTAACCACTAGGCCATCTCTCCAGCCCCTCATGGTTCCTTTCATACTGTGCTGTAATTAGTATGCTTTCCATGATATACTTGCTGAATTTGCATTTTCATTGCTTAACATAGTGTCTGGCATATAATAAAAGCTTAGTAAATATTTCTTAAGTCAATGTTGGAAAATTTTATTGAGAAGTAATAGGGACAATAATCCTACCAGACAGCAAAGGCTAGCATACAAAAGTCCAATGCCAGGAATGGACTCCTCTTGAAGTTGACAACCAGGGAGATCCCAGAGACTCTCCAGCAATACTGGCTATTGTCATTGATCTTGGTTGCCCTCCAGAACTTGATGGTAAGACCCTATTGTCAATGATACTACATATGTGAGCCAGAGAACAAACAAGGAGAAATAAAACTGGTACTGACCTCAAAGCTTCATCTCTACTAGCTAGCTTTCACAGGGCTAGAAGGGGCTGGAGAAATGGCTCAGTGGTTAAGAGCGCTGACTGCTCTTGCAGAGGACCTGGGTTCCATTCCCAGCACCCACATGGCAGCTAAGAACTCCAGTTCCAGGGGAATCGTATGACCTCTTCTGACCTCCGCGGCATAGCACGACACGGTTGCACCAACCTACGTGCAGACAGTACATTCAAACACATACAAAATAAATAGAAAAAAAATTTAAAAAAAAAAAGAAAATTAATAATTAACCTTACACAGCTGTGAATTTGAGAGCTACAATAACAACTGGTCTGGCAAGATATGTCCACTGGTGCAATAGTGACATTAATGTTATGAGAGTAACCAACAACATTCTGGTTGGATTTAAAATGGAGTCTGTACCTGAAACTGTTATCAAGGACAATTATCTGTGGCTAAGCAGGTCACAAGTCATAGGTGAGAACCTGCTACTATTCTCTCACTAAATGGACATAGTATTAAGCCACCTCCTAATGACTTATTCTATACCCATAAATAAGTGCATCTCGAAACTCTCACCAGAGAAGCTTCTTGCAGCAGATGGCAAATAACACAGAAAGCCACAGTGGTCAGTGTGCATGGTGCTTAGCTCTGAATGGAACATGCATAACAAACCCTTGCCTCTCAAGGCTCAGGATCATTGTAGAAAAGGGAGGGAGCAGAAAGACTATAAGAGCCAGAGGCAGAGGATGAGTATAAGGAAACATCGTTCCAGAGAGTAGTACAGCTACTCATGCTAATTCACAGCAATACTGATAGCACACACAAGACCCATGTAAGCTCAAGCCAGATAAGCTCCTAACATAGTGAGAGGTGATCAAGAAGACCCAGTCCTAGTTAAGGAAATATTGACAACTGATAGGAGATGAAGGGCATGATGCTGGGTAAGGTCAGGGATGGACCCATATTGAAGGGCAATTGGAGAACACAAATTATACTCAATAGGCCCTAAAAAAATAAAGGACGTGAAGTGAGGGGGGAGTAGGAAGGTGGGAGTAGATCTGAGAGAATATGGGAGAGGGGGCTCTGAATATAGTCAAACTACCTTTTATAAATGTCTCAAAGAATCAATAAAATCGTATTTAAAAGGAGCAATGGGATGAGTAGACAGTGTAAAGAAAGGTGGAAAGTGGATGAATCTAATACAAGATTAATAGGTGAAAAGGGGATCTGGAAAGAAAAAAAAAGAAAAAGAAAAAGCCCAGCCAGGCATGGTGACTAACACCTGTAATCCTAGTACTCGGAGGTGTACATAAGAGGATCAAAAACTCCTGAGTAACCTTGCAGGCCTAGAGAGATGGCTCAGGGGTTAAGAGCACTGGCCTCTCTTCCAGAGGACCCAAGTTCAGTTCCCAGCATCCATGTGGCAGCTAACAACATCTATAACTCGAGTTCTAGGGGATCCAATGACCTCTTCTGACCTCTGAGGGCACTGCATGACAGGATTCCAGTTAAATACATGCAAGCAGTCCATTAATACACATAAAATAAAAATAAAAATAAATAAAATGTTTTCTTTTTTTTTATTTTTGTCTTTTTGAGACCGGGTCTCCCTTTAGTCCTAGCTGGCCTGGAGTTCTCTCTGTAGACCAGGCTGGTCTTGAACTCACAGAGATCCACCTGCCTCAGTCTCCCAAGTGCTGGGATTAAAGGTGTGTGCTACCACTCCTGGCAGGCTACTCTTTTTAAGAAAACATTTTATTGCAGGATGTGGTGGCACACGCCTTTAATCTCAGCACTTGGGAGGCAGAGGCAAGTTCAAGGCCAGCCTGGTCTACAGAGTGAGTTCCAGGACAGCTGGGGCTACAGGGAGACCCTGTCTCAAAAAAATTTAATTTTATTTTCATCTGTATAAGTTCATGCATGCAAGTGCACATGCATGTGTGAGTATACACGTGGACTCAAAAGTGAGGTCGGGTATCTTTCTCTATCACTGTTCACTTTGTTTAGCATTTCATTTTTTTGAGACAGGCTCTCCCTGAAGCCCCGGCTGGCCTAGAATTCTCTATATAGACCAGGATCTCATAGAGATCTCCCTGCCTCTGCTTCTGGAGTGCTGGGATTAAAGGCGTGTGCTACCACATCTGGCTATTTTAAAATTTTTAACTAAAAGTATTTTTATTCAGCCCCTCCACCTTATTTTTTGAGATGTAATCTCTCACTGAAGCTGGGGCTTGTTTATGTGGCTGGCCTGGCTGCCAGTGAGCTCCAGCAAGCTGTCCTAGTGAGCTCCAAGGACCTGCCTAGCTCAGCTCCCTAGGCAGTGGCACTACACTGCCTGGGGATCCAGACCAGGTCCTCATGCTTATGCAGCGGACACTTTACTGTATTGCCTGAGCCATCTCCCAAGCCTGGCACTGCATGACATGGGTGCACTACATACATGTAGGCAGTACACTCATACACATAAAATAAAACCTTAAATTTTTTTAAAAGATTCCAGTTCCTGTTCAGTCCTGTCCTATAGATACATTCTCTCTCTCTCTCTCTCTCTCTCTCTCTCTCTCTCTCTCTCTCTCTCTCTCCCCCAATTCCCATTTCTCTTTTTGTTTCTGAGGTGCTAGGAGTTGAACTCAAGGTCTGTGCATGCTATTTTGGAAACTCCCATTCTTTTTCATGGTGCACTTAAGCTGGGTGTTGTAGTTTACCTCTGTAATGGTGAGACAGTCTCAAAAACAAAAAAGGGAAGAGTATATTTATTCTCAGCATGAAAATAATTATATAACAAGCAAGAGGGTTTCAGAAGCACTTTTTAAAGTTTCCTGCCCTGAAATATGCAATATTCAATTCTAACAAAAACATATCTGATCAGTGATTTTTTTTGTCTGCCTTTTTCCAGTATGCAGTGAACATCCTAAAGTCATGATTTTTGACACAGAGCATCTCCTAAATGTCAAGTCTCTCAGCATGTATTTTTAAATTCAGTTTTCCCAGAAATATTATAAGATAAAGGTAATCATTTGAGTTTTTTACTTCATTTCTTTTTAATTAAAAATAACACTCCCATTATAGATATGCCCTATTTTATTTGTCTACCTGTCATTTCAATTTTAAAGACAAAGAAAAGTTCAGCTGAGCTAGTTCATGGAGAATGAAACAAACTAACCCCAGACCCCACATGGTGGAAGGAGAGAGTCGACTGCTACAAGTTGCCCAGTGACTTCCACATGTGCACTATGGCATGTATGTGCTGCCACAACAAATAGGAAGGAAGGAAGGAAGGAAGGAAGGAAGGAAGGAAGGAAGGAAGGAAGGAAGGAAGGAAGGAAGAAAAGAAGGAAAGAAGGAAAGAAGGAAGGAAGGAAGGAAAGAAGGAAAGAAAGAAGGAAGGAAAGAAGAGAGGGAGACAGGGAGGGAGGGAGAGAGAATAAAAGAAAATAAAGTTTCATAGCAATAACTTGCTAACTGGTGATCCTTACAATTACTGCTCAGTGGTAAGTACCAGGGTTTGTTGTGTTCCCCTAACGTATACCAGTGGTGGTACAGATCCACTGCAGCTGCTCAGAATTAAGTGAATGGATTGTCTTCTTTTCCTACAACCTTAGCTTCCTTTCTTCAATGTTCATTCTGATCCTTAATGCAATCCCTTGGTTCCCACAAAGTCTACACTTCTCTTTTCTAGAGGTTATTTCAGAAATAAGATACATTCTCTCTGGGGACTTTCTGACCTTACTTTAGAGAATACATTCTTACATTTTTTCCCCAGCATTTCAAAAGAATTTCTATCCTGGCTTAAGGATCCCAGAGCTGCCCGCTTCTTGTCATTTGGGAAGTTGACAGTTTACAGCCTTACTTCAGCTCAGTCAAGGTAGTGCAGCAATTGAAGACTGTAAGAGACCAGCTGGTTCCCCTCAGATGAAGCGAGCAAGACTTCTTCAACTCAAGTTCAAGTTCCAGTTTCTTGGAACTGTCACCTGGAATGGCTCATGTCTCTAATGTTGATGGAATAGCAGAAAATATTTGCTTCCCTCTGTGAGTTGGGACTCCCCTTTCTAGGATGTAGTCCTCATTGCCCCCAACCCTGACTGTACTGTCCCTCCCAGCACTTTACATGACTTCTAAGGGATTTGGGGGAGAAGGAAACCAAAGTAGAAAGAAAAGCTGGGAAGGGAATCCCAGGCAAACTCCTATTCTTAGAGAGTCTAGATGATAAGATGCAAGTGTAGAGAGCTGTATTACAGTATGAACAGCCTTCAGAGGCCAACTGTATCTCTGGAGAAGAGGCTTCCTCAACTGCACATTAATTCAGGAAAAAGAACAGACCTATAGCAGAAATGGATCTTTGCAATTTTGTTGTTTCTTGAGATAGGGTCTCACATGGTCCAGGCTGACCTCCAAATCACTACGTAGAACTTCCTGATTCTTCTGCTTCCACCTCCCAAGTGCTGGGATTACAAGTATGCCCCAACACACTCAGCTTTGAATCTTTGCAATATATTGGATTCTTCACATTACATACAAACCTCTTTTCATTCAAATGACTGTGCAGTTTGCATGACATCAATGCAAACAGCAACACAACAAGCTACAGATAATCATTCTTGGTTTATGAATTTCTGAAGCCCAAGGTTAAGTTTAGTGATAGCATTGTAGCAAGCTAAACATTTGACAGGCATTCTTTTTAACTAACTCCTAATACTAATATTTTATGGCAGAGGAGACAGAATAACTCCCCTACCAAGATGTCTATTTTCTAATCCCCCGGAGTCTATGGTGGATGTGTTGTCTTATGTATCAAAAGAAACTCTACAGATATGACTAAGTTAATGAGGTTAAGATGAGAAAATTAACCCAGGTTACCCAGGCTAGACTCAACTTAAGGCAGGGGAGTCAAGTAAGAGAAAGGGATATGATGACTGGAGCAGAGTGCAGGAGCATGCAACTTCAAGGTACTGCACTACTGGCTTTGGGCAAGGAGAAAGAGTTCCTATCAAGGAATGCTTGTAGTCTCTAGGATTCCAAAAAAAAGCATCATCTGTTGGCTTTGGGCCAAGATCAAGTATAGAATATGAAAAAAGCAGACTCTCCCTCTAGAGCCTCTCAGAAAGAAGAATGGCTCTATCATCTCTCAGGACTTCTGACCTTTAGAACTGCAAGGTTCTAGGTGGCTTAAACTACTGTATTTGTGATAAATTACTATCATAGCAATAGAAAATCAGTACGGGGTGGCTGTTATTAATGTTATTTCACATACAATAAAACTGGAGTAGAAGTAATGTGTTGGCACATGCCTTTGATCCCAGCACTCGGGAGGCAGAGGCAAGTGGATCTCTCTGTGAGGCCAGCCTGGTCTACAGAGTGAGTTCCAGGACAGCTGGAGCTACAGGAAGAGCCTGTCTCAAAAAGACCAAAAACAAAACAACCCACCACCACCACCACCACCACCACTACCACAACAACAACAAACTATGGAACTGAGGTATAGATTCTTTTTAAAATTCTGAAATTATGGGGGCTAGAGAGATGATTCAATGGTTAAGAGTACTGGCTGCTCTTGCAGAGGACCCAGGTTCAATCCCAGCTCCCACATCACAGCTAACACTATCTATAACTCCACTTCTGGAGGATCTGACACCCTCTTCTGACCTCCGCAGGCATTTCATGGTACAAGGGCACCTTCCTCTACATTCAGGCAATATACTCATACACATAAAAGATAATAAAATAAAATTCAAACATTGTACTTGATAGCTATATCAACTTAGGCAAGGTGTACAACCTTTCTTAAGTGAGTATTTGTTTGGGGTTTTTTTTGGGGGGGTTGTCTTTTTGAGACAGGGTCTCCCTGTAGCCCCAGCTGAACTTGAACTCACAGAGATCCACCTGCCTCTGCATCCCAAGTGCTGAGATTAAAGGTGTGACCCACCATGTCCGGGTTTAACTAAATATTTGTAAATGTTTTTTTTTCACATAAATTTATTTTTATTTTTTTAACAAATCTAGACCCATGTCCCCCCCCATTCCCCCACCCCACCAGAGCTCATGCATTCTGCCAAACATGCTTTTCATCTCTTTCTCAGTCTTTCTCAATATTCTCCATGAGGAAGTTGACTGTTTTGAAGCAGAAGTTCATGTTTCAGTCAGCTTCTGATTCAGTCCTTTCGTTGTTGTGTACGTTGTTGTTTCCAAATATGCATCACTCCCATTCTGCTTTGGACAAAAGCTCAGTGTAAATGTTTTTAAAATTATATGTGGAGCGGGGTGGTGGCACTGCCTTTAATCCTTAGCCCACTTGGGAAGCAAGCGGCTGGAGGATCCTGTGAGTTCAAGGCAGCTGTGGTTACAGAGTGAGTGCCAGGACAGCCAGGCTACGGGAGACCCCTGTTCTCAAAAACACCAAAAAAAGATATACACACACCAAATACTATATATATTATTGTATTATATATTACAATGTAATAATATATCATATATATATTACCTATATATATGTTTATATATTGTATATATTATTATATATATATGGGGCTATTAGAGATGACTCAGTGGTTAAGAGCACTGGCTGCTCTTGCAGAGGACCCTAGTTAGATTTCCAGCACCCCCATGGTGACTAAAAACTGTCCTTAACTTTAGTTCCAGGGAATCAGTCACCCTCTTCTGACCCCTGCCAGCACTGCATGACACAGGTGCACTTACATACATGCAGTCAATACACTTATACACATAAAATAAAAATAATAAATACAATATTTAAAAATACTTATATGTGTGCTTCACCACCTGCCTAATAGGATTTCTGGACTATTACACTAACAAGAGGTGTAGGTAAAGGACATAAGTCATAGTAGGCACAGTTAATGCTCTGAATGTTTGATGAGTTATTGCTGCATCTGTGATAGGACCAAAGTGTCTCGTGCAAATAGTCTGCACCCTTGGATTCATACAGGATGCAAAGACTGATTAGTCCTTCTATTAATTTCTTTCAAAGGAATTTCTAATCTCATATTGTAAAAGAGAAAATAGAAAATGGCAACTACAAAATGGTGTGGAAGATTACAGAGGGATGGCAATCTTTCCTATGGGACATATTTCAGCTTCCTAGCTTACCTACTTCAGTTTGCTTTTTAAAATAGAAAAACAGCCGGATTAGTGGCGCACGCCTTTATCCTCGCACTTTGGGAGGCATGAGGCGAGGCAGGATCTTTGTGAGTCGAGGCCCGCCTGGTCTACAGAGTGAGTTTCCAGGACAAGCTGGTGCTACCGGAAGACCCTGTCTCTAAAAGACCAGAAAAAAAAAAAAAAAAAAAAAAAAAAAAAAACTAGAAAACCAGGGGCTGGAGAGATGGCTCAGTGTTAAGCCCTGGCTGCTGTTGCAGAGGATTGGGTTCAATCTCAGCACCCACCTGGTGCTAACAAACTGTCCTTAACTCTAGTTTCCAGGGGATCCAAATGCCCTCCTCTGACCTCTATGGGCCTTACACAACATGGGCACACTAACATACCATGGGTGCCACTTACTAATGCCGGGCCATATACTAATAAACATACAAATAATAAAATATTTTTAAAACAGAAAATTTCTCAGAATACTGATTTAACAATCAGTATTCCGACTAATTTTATGACTTTATCTCTTTCCCACTTCGTTCAAGCAAAATGTAAAGTTTAAGGCAGTTTACCCCTCACTTCTGATGTTCCTGGTGAGACTATTCAAGGGTAAACTGCAGTGTAAGTGTGGTGGAAGAAATGTGGCCAGGGGTGCTGCTGTGAGGAGAGAACTTGTAAAGTTAACTGGCTTTGACAAGTTCCAGATGTGCTTCACGTGACCAAAAATACTGAGGTACTGGGGCCCAACTCAGACCTAGAGATGTACTTCATACCAAATAGAAGGTGTGTGTTAGACACAGTGTGTCTCATTTCTTTAGGTCAAACAGACAGTACTTGTTTCAATTTAAGTTTTTTATTATTTATTTTATTTATTTTTTATTTTTTATGTTTTATATATTTCATGTGTGTGTGTAATGCACCCATGTCTATGCAATGCCTGGAGATCAGAAGAGGGTGTCGGGTTCCCCTGGAAGTACTGAGTATTCATGAATTGGAGTTACAGACAGTTCTCAGCCGCCATGTGGTGCTGGGGATTGAACCCAGGTCCTCTGCAAGAGCAGTTGGCACTCTTAACAGCTAGGCCATCTCTCCAGCCCCCTAATTTTCATTTTAAGACTGTTTGAGGTGCTCCGCTTTATAGTTCTTATATAAAAAGGCACTAGTCAGGCTCATTCCTGGATCTCTGTTTTCCGGTCCTCACACTCGCTACTTTCTTACCAATGTAGTGACTGTAAGAGATGGTAGTTCTGTAGTCTTAAGGTATATAGCGTGGACTGGAGAGATAGTTACATCAATAAAGTGTTTATCCTTCAAGCATGAGAACTTGAGCTTGCTCCCCAGAACCAATGTTTTGTTTGTTTGTTTGGTTGGTTGGTTTTGGTCTTTTTGAGACAGGGTCTCCCTGTAGCCCCAGCCCTGGAACTCACTATGTAGACCAGAACTGGCCTTGAACTCACAGACGATCACCCTGCCTCTGTCCTCCCAAGTGCTGCGACTAAACGGCATGTACCACCACACTGTCAATTTTTGTTTTGTAAGCCGAACCTTATGGATTATAGTTTGTAATCCTACTACTGTAGAGGCAGAGGTAGGCAGACGAGTGGATCCCCTGTGGGCTCAGCTGGCCGGCTAGCGTAGCCTACTTGGTGAGATCCAGGGCAGTGAGAGACCCTGTCTCAACAAAACAAAGAGTGGATGGCACCTGAGGAGTGAAAGCACTAGTACTCTGGCCTCCACCGATACGAACACATGCATGTACTCCACACATGTGTAAGTGTACAGATATACATACCAAGTGTGTAGCTCCACATCTTTGAGGAAAGTAGAGGGCAAAGGATTGCCCATTAGCTCCATATACTGGAGTATCTTTTCTTTTTCTGTTTTTTTTTTTTTTTTTTGTTGTGGGATGGTGGTATATGGGAACTTGAAACTTCAGGGCCCTGTACCTGGTAGGCAAAAGCTCTGCCATTGAGACACACACTCAGACAGCCCTTTCCTACCTTTAAAAAGATTTTCTGACTTTTGAAACAGGGTCCTTCTATGTAGCCCAGGCTATATTCAAACTTGTGATCTTTCTGCTTCACCTCCCCACATGCTGGGATTACAAGCACGTTCCACCACTCCCAGGTGCTTCTCTCCTGTCTTAACATCAAAATTAAGTTCCAGAGCCATGGCCTTACTACTGGACATGCTGTTAGCGCAGACATCAGGGTATAGTTCTGCCATATTGAGTCACAATTCTTTTTTAATTTTTTTTTTATTTTTTATTTATTTATTTTTTTGTCTTTTCAAGACAGGGTCTCCCTGTAGCTCCAGCTGTCCTGGAACTCACTCTGTAGACCAGGCTGGCCTTGAACTCACAAAGATCCGCCTGCCTCTGCCTCCCAAGTGCTAGGATTAAAGGTGTGCGCCACCATGCCCAGCACAATTCAATTCTTTTTTAAATTGATGTTTATTTATGTGTGTGTGTGTGTGTGTGTGTGTGTGTGTGTGTGTGTATGTACCTATGTGAGTTTTGTAGGAGTATACAAGGTACTCACAGAGGCTACCTGGAACTGAAGTTACAGGCAGTTGTGAACCAGCTGATGTTGGTGCTGGGAATGGAACCTGGGTCGTATCTGCTGAGCCATCTGTATAGCCCCTCGCAATTCTTTAGTATTAAAATGAACAAATGCTAAAGTAAAAGTAAGTATTTGTGCCCTTTCTCCATATTAACTGATTTAATGTATGGTAACATATGTCCTCATTCCCTGACATTTTTGTAATTTTATGCCTTTACACACATGCACACACACACATACACACATACACATACACACATACACATGCGCCACATGCATGCGCCCAAAGACACACAAACTGTAGCATGAAAACGGCAATTGTGTGCTCCAGGAGCTAGAAAAAACTTCCCATAAAAGACCAGAGAGTGGGCCTGGGGAGACAGCTCAGTTGGTAATGCATTTGTCACACAAACCAGAGGATCTGATTTTGATCCTTAGAACTCATGTAAAACAAAACAAAACAGAACAGAACAGAACAAAACAAAATAAAACAAAACAAAACAAAACAAAACAAAGCAAAAAAACAGCCAGGCCTGGTGGCACAGCCTGTAATCCAAGTGATGGGTGGGCAGAGACTGGCAAATCCCTGAGTTCCTCACTGGCAAGCACCAGGTATTGAGAAACCATTTCAATGAACAAGGTGGATGGCTCCTGAGGCATGGCACTCGAGGTTACCCTCCAGCCTCCAAGAGTGTGAGCATACAAGCACCCATACACATGTGCACACCCCCTCCAAAGAGTAAATATTGTGTTTTGAGATACCTGGTCTGGAACTCACTATGTAGGCCAGGCTGGCCTCCACTGCACTGAGATCTGCCTTCTTCTGTCTCCCAAGTGCTGGGATTAAAGGCATGTGCCACCACACCAGGCTGTAAATACCCTTTTAATTTGCAGATCACACAATTCTAAAAAACTGCTTGATTCTGGTGTCGAAGGGTGAAAACAATCATACATATTATGCACAACATGTGTTCCAATAATTTGTTGATGGACATTAAACCTTTCCAAATAACTTTAATGTATCACAATATTATTTAAAAATTCGATGATTGGGGGCTGGAGAGATGGCCTAGCGGTTAAGAGTGCCGACCGCTCTTACAGAGGACCTGGGTTCGATCCCCAGCACCCACATGGTGGCCGAGAACCATCTGAAACTCCAATTCCAGGAGAACTCCAGTTCCAGGGGAATCCGACACCCTCTTCTGACCTCCACGGCATTGCACGACACGGGTGCACAAACCTGCATGCAGACAATACATTCATAAACATACAGAAATAAATAAAAATTTAAAAAAATTCAATGATTAAGCTGGGCATGGTGGCACACACCTTTAACCCTAGCACTCGGGAGGCAGAGGCAGGCAGATCTTTGTGAGTTCAAGGCCAGCCTGGTCTACAGAGTGAGTTCCAGGACAGCTGGGGCTACAGGGAGACCCTGTCTTGAAAAGACCAAAAAAACCAAACAAAAATTCAATGATTAAAAATGTGAAGTCCATTTTTACTTGCAGTATGTATAAAAACAGAATGTAGGAGCTGTGAGTGCACAGAGCTTAGATCAGGGGATTTCCCAGGACCACCTGAAGCACAGGTAGGGGCCAGGCACTTGAACCAGGCAGATTGTTGAATAACTGAATCATCGTCTTGTGTGGCTGTGGGTGCAGAGTCACCCTGCTAACTCATATAAAAGGTGGACTCCCTGTTGCTACTGTGGGACTCTAGTGTTCAGTACTTAGATGGGGGGATTTTGCCGGACCACCTGAAGCCCAGAGTAGTGGGGCCCAGGCTAAGCGAGGCACCTCCCCCCAACTGGAATTGCTGAGGGAGTGTCCAGGTGTAACCACGATAGTGATTCCAGGGCACAAGGCAAAGCAAGACGTGAAACCGTGAACCTGAGACAAATCTAGTCCCTCATAACCAAGCCCTAGAACAACCTAAAGAAACAAACTGGCAAGAAGAAGAGTGAGCACAGTGCTCAGCAGGGTGCCAACTTGGTTGTTCCCTACCTGGTTTTTGGAGAACTTTCAGAACAGAAAGGGAAGAGAGTTAGACTTCCAATATATAACCAAAATTGAAAGCCTGAAACCTGAGCCGGGCGTGGTGGCGCACACCTTTAATCCTAGCACTCGGGAGACAGAGGCAGGCAGATCTTCCTGAGTTCAAGGCCAGCCTGGTCAGAGTGAGTCCAGGACAGCTGGGGCTACAGGGAGACCCTGTCTAGAAAAGACCAAAATTTGGCAGAATGCATGAGCTCTGGTGGGGTGGGTGAATGGGGGGGGAGGGAGGACACAGGTCTAGATTTGTTAAAAAAAATAAAAATAAATTTAAGAAAAAAAAAAGAAAAGACCAAAAAAAAAAAAAAAAGCCTAAAACCTAGACCAGTCAACACTCCATAAAGGAGAAAAAAATAAATATAAAAACGAAAGCTAAAAATGAGAAGGCAGACATTCTATATCTGAAAAACATTAGCACTAACCACAATTAACATTACTATATAGATTTGTAGTTTGATAAATTCCCTCAATAAGCATTCGTGTTTAAGGTTTTTTTTTTTAATTACTTAACTTCTACTTTATTCTGGAATTTCAAAACACACAGGGATATTAATTTTTTTTTTGAGACAGGGTCTCCCTTTAGTTCCAGCAGGCCTGGAGCTCTCTATGTAGACCAGGCTGGCCTTGAACTCACAGAGATCCGCCTGCCTCTGCCTCCTGAATGCTGGGATTAAAGGCATGTGCCATCATGCCCAGCATAAGATGGTTCTTAGCTTCCATGTGGGTGCTGGGAATCGAACCTGGGTCCTCCGAAAGAGCAGTCAGTGCTCTTAACTGCTGAGCCATCTCTTCAGCCCTGGATATTAAAATTTTAATACAATATTGATGCATCATTTTAAAAATACACCCTTAAAGCATATTTCTTTTTAGCAAAAGATCAAGATCTTGAACAAGAACCAAGAACAAGTTCTTGAACTTGGAGATTCTAGGAATAGTTCAAAATTTTAAACAATCTTCTTTAAAGATAGCAAGCACTTGGAAGTCAAACCATTATGACATCATTTTAGTGGGTATTTTTCCACACACTAATAACTGAACTAAAATTGTCAGGCTGTGTCAGAGTGGGGCCAGATGCTAACAAGCTTCAGGCCCCAGAGATGAAACTCAACATATCACAGTACTAACTCCTTGACCTCTCTCAGTCCTAAAAATGAAACTCAACATGTCACAGTACTAACCCATGACCTCTCAGTCCTAGAAATGCTTTGGACCCCCAGCACCAACCTTCCTAAGTTCGCTTTTAAATTTTGTAAATATGAATTTAGTTCTGTGTCTCTCTAATTATACAATTTTTTCTGGTGTTTTTGAAATATTTATTTTTTTAAGTATAACTTTTTATTATTTGACTTTTTAAACAAGAAATATTTATGTTTTAAGGGTAAATATGCTATTTGTTTTCTTCGTGAGTTTCAGTCACCTTCAACTACAGCATATTTATTTCATCTGATACTTTTTCTGCCTTGCTAGATTTCCAGATATTTCTTATATAACTTCCCATCATTTAGAAACTGGGTCACAATTACCCACAGATCCCACATAAAAGGATGGATAATAGACAAGATAGAGAGATAAAGTTATTATACAAAGCTGACTTCCTTTTAACGAGTTGTTTTAAACTTAATCCTGAGAGATTTGTATGTCTTTAAACTATGTTCTAAAACAATAAAACAAAAATTAGTAGCTTCTGGGGCTGGAGAGATGGCTGAGTGGTTAAGAGCACTTGCTGCTCTTGCAGAGGACACAGGTTCGATTCCCAGCACCCACATGGTGGCTAACAACCATCCATAATGCCAGTTCCAGGGGATCTGACACTTACTTTTTACCTTCATGGGCATTACATTCATGTGGTATACATATATATATATATATATATATATGCAAAATAAAATAAAAATTAATAAAAATAAATAAACAAGTATCTTCTTTCTACCATAGAGCATGAAGCTACTTGTATATTTAAACTGAATTTAGGCTAAGAAATTTATGTTGAGAGGAAACTCTTCAAAAAAATTGGTAGATATACTGGTAAAACTGAATATTAAGCTGGGTGTAGTAGTGCATGACTTTAATCCCAATGCTCAAGAGACAGAAGCAGATGGATCTCTGTGAGCAAAGGCCAGCCTGGTCTATATTGGAGTTTCAGACCAGCCAAGGTTACACAGAAGTACCCTGTGGTGGTTTGAATGAGTGTCCCCCATAGGCTTTAAGTATTCAGACATTTTGTCTCCAGTTGGTGGCACTGTTCTTGGAGGTCTTAGAAGGTGTGGCCGTGCTGGAAGAAGCATGTCATTGGGGGCAGGCTTAGTGAGTTTAACAAGCCTTTCGGTCTCCAGTCTCTCTCTGCTTCCTGTGCTCGTTGCAAGATGTGACCCTCGGCTTGCTGCTCCAGCCCCGGCCATCATGCTTCCCGCCACAATGGACTCTGATTCCCTGGAACCGTCAATCGTAAGCTCAAATAAACTCTTCCTTTTATAAGTTCCTTTGGTCATGGTGGATTTATCACAGCAACAGAAAAGTGACTAATACATACCCTGTCTCAAAAAAACAAATAAATATATATTCAAAAGAAAATAAAGTTTAGAAATAGACTGAAGTTAAAGTCATATCTAATACCCTATACAAAAAAATTTACTCAAAATAGGTCAAAGACCTACACATGAGAGCTAAAAGTAAGAAATTCTAAAAAGAAAAATGTTAAGTTTGGCAATTATTTCTTGGATATGACACTAGAGGCACAGGTAACAAAAGAAAAAATAGACTGGATTTCATGACTACTATAAACTCTGTGACTAGTTCCTGGTGAGGGCCTCAGCTTCTTGGGAGTCTGAGGTAGGAGGGTCATGAGTCCCAGGCCTATCTGGGTTACAAAGCAAGTTCAAGACTAACCTAGGCAACTGGACAGGCACAGCAGGGCGGGTTGTGTATGGTTCAGCCTCAGGTGAAGGACAGTTAGTTGTCCCTGTGGCTCACTCCTTCCTTCAATGGAAATGCACAGGCTTTGAGACATAAGAACTAGGGATGTAAGCACAGGACAACAACCAGTGGAAATGGACGGAGCACACTGACAGCACTTGCCTAGAATGTGTGAAGCCCTGGGTTTAATCCCCAGTGCTGCTGACAAAGTCACTAGAATTAAGTCTTTGGCCATTTACTGTTGTGTGAACTTGTTAGGCCATTTCAGTTTCCCCCAAGATGAAGCATTTCTGCAGCAGAAATGGAAATATTGCAGAGATATTATATGTAGTCTCCAAGCCACAGGGGGCCACTTGTTAATGTTGAGGTGTCTGTTGTCCAGACTGTCCGGTCCCTGCTCCTGGGTCAAAAGAAATGGGCCCCTTCCTCCACATACCGCCTGGTCATTGTCCACTCAGGTCTTTCCCTTTCCCTTTAGCAGACGGGCCAGCAGCCTCTCCTTGTCCTTGCTTGAAGGACTCCTGCTCCTGCCCCCCTCCTTTTCCCCTTCCCTACATTTAGAATAACATAAGAGAAAATCTGCATTATCATCTTTAACTTTTTGGAGGGGGGTGGTTTGAGACAGAGTCCTCCGTAGCCTCAGGGGGCCTAGACTGTCCTATGCAGACCAGGCTGGCCTCTATCTTGTCTCTGCCTCCAGAGTGCTGGTATTAAAGGCATGCAGCACCACACCCAGCCATCTTTTACTCTTTAGAAACTTTTTTCCTCTCATTCTCTTTTTCTTTCCATATTCTTTCTTCTTTCCATTCTCTGTGTCTTATCTTTGAAATAGAGAATTCAAAATTATTATCTTTACATATTCATTGCCTTTTCTCTAACAGAGTCTGGAGCCACAAAAAGAGTCAATAAAATCCTGTTCTAATATCTGTTGGTTAAGATAACTGTCGAATTTTCTCATTCCTTTGAAATAAGTTACCTCCAGGTTCTTGCATCAGCTAGTTTGTTTCTAATTATTATTTATTTATTTATTTATTTATTTATTTATTTATTTATTTATTTAGACAGGGTTACCCTATAGCCCCAGCTAGCCTGGAACTCACTCTGTAGACCAGGCTGGCCTTGAACTCAGAGATCTGCCTGCCTCTGCCTCTCAAGTGCTAGGATTAGCTGCCATGTGGGTGCTGGAAATCGAACCCAGGTCCTCTGCAAGAGCAGTCGGTGCTCTTAACTGCTGAGCCATCTCTCCAGCCCCTGTAATTCTTATCTCATTTGAAAATGTAGGAAAGAAAAAAAGAAATTTGGGCAAACACCTTCCTCAAAAGCCAAGTCCAGAGATGAGCATCTAGTCCAATGCTTGACATGTACGAAGACCTGGCTTCCTTCCTCAGTGCTGCCAAAAAGAAATAAAAGAAAAGGGGAAAAGTGAGTTCAGTGAGATAAGACTGAAAGCTCAGCATAGGAATGACTTTTCCTGGGCTGGAGAGATAGCCTAGTGGTTAAGAGTGCCGGCTGCTTTTGCAGAGGACCCGGGTTCTATCCCCAGCACCCACATAGCGGCTGAGAACCGTCTGTAACTCCAATTCCAGGAGAACTCCAGTTCCAGGGGAATCCGACACCCTCTTCTGACCTCCGTGGCATTGCACGACACGGGTGCACAAACCTGCATGCAGACAGTACATTTATACGCGTAGAAAATAAATAAATAAAATTAAAAAAATTAAAAAAAAAAACTGGCTATAACTCTAGTTCCACAGGATCTTATGCCCTCTTCTGGTGTCTGTGAGCATTGCACACAAGGGTACACTTTCATGTGGGCAAAACACGTTAAATACATAAATAATAAATAAATAAATAATAAATAAATTAATAAATTTAACCCCCTTTAAAAAAAAAAGGAATGACTTTTCCAACATGGACATTATCTGGACTAAAGACTTTTACCTAACCTTGCAACCAAAAAGTTACTGTTGACAATGTAAATAAGATAACGGAGCCATGTGTTCCTCTTGTAACCTGGGCATCTGACTTTAATCCCTTAGGATCCCTCCTTCCCCTCCACCCAAGATAGTTTATAATTGTATGCATGCATGCTTTATATATCAAAGTGGTGAAAGCTTTTCTCATTTAGAACAATGAGATAAATCTGTTGTCTATGTGACATTCTAGGGCTAGGAATCACAGGGGAAGATTTTCTGATGTGATAAGCATGAGCCTCAACCTATATTTCCCCATTTCATGCTGGAGATACTATTTCAATAAAAGGTTGAGCAAATCCTTGCTTGAGAGCACAGTTCTGAGAGACATCTGAAGAAATGGGTGCTCAGCAGTCAGGGGCCACCCTTGGATATGTGAATGCTAAGAGTTAGGCTGTCTCTTTTTTAAGCATTGCTGTAATGTGGCTTAGAAACACCACAGCTGGGTGTGGCATTATATGACTCTAATTCCAGCTCTCAGAAATCAGAGGAAGAAAGATCTTGAGTTGGAGACTCAATATTGTATAGCCTGGGCTATATAGTGAGATCCCGTTTCACAACAAAACAAACACATAAACAAAACCCAATGCATGTTCATGAGTGCAAAGAGATGCCAGGCATTAATAAAACACCTCTCACCAATACTGAACTAATACTGAAAAATAAATCTTAAAATTCTTCTTATAGTTTAGTTGAAACATAAAATGCTCAAAAGAGCAATATAGTTCAGAGAGGAAAGCAACTCAACTAAGTCACAATTTCAAGGTTACCGTTTCAACTTCAAGACCTGCCTGTATTTGTACATCTTTTCTTCTGAAATCATACTTTAACACAGGGTCTTTCTGCCTCACATTCTGTCAGAGGATCTAATTCTGTGTCTCCACTTAATTTTCATGCAGCAGTTGCCATAGTGACCACCTCTTTGTAACTGTAAAACTTTCTTCCTTGATTCCAATGACATCATCTTCTAGTCTCTCAGTGTCACTTTTTTGTAGTCTCTTGCCTTCTTCTTTCTCTGTTCGATTTGAAAATGCTGTAAGCCGTCATAGCCCAGTTATCTATCTACAATCTATACTAAGATACTATCTGGTCCAACAGCTGTCAGTGGAAATGCATAATTGGCCAAAGTGCTGAGAATAAGAGACTAAGTATTCAGCCCTAAATAGGACACCTATAACACACACACACACACACACACACACACACACACACACCCCACTCAGGAAACTTCTTGGAAGAAGAGACAGAAAGACTGTAAGAGTTGGAGGATGTGGAAGAGTGCCGTGAAGTAGTCTGTCTACTGACAAGGCTATGGTACTCATGAACTCAGCAGCTGTGGTTTCTTGCACCAGACCTGCACAAGATCAAGCCAGCCAAAGTTCCAGAGTAGATGGGGTAGACAATTTCTAGGCTTCATCCCTTACTGAGGAGCAATTGGTTCTGGATAGTTGCTAGGGAAGGGAGCATCATTCTTTTGGGGGGATATGGCCTCTAGTGGAAATCCCATGGGATTCCCCTCTAGTAGGACAGCCCCACACCCATGCACAATGGGCAGCACTAACTGAACTTAGTGGGTTATAAAAAAAAGAGAAAGATGAATTTGGGTGGGGGGGGTGTTGGAGTAAATAGGGGAAAGGAAATTGAAAGGGAAAAATAGAGAGTAGATGTGATCATAGTTCATTATGTACCTGTATTAAATTCTCAAGAATAAAGAAAAATTTGGGGGCTGGAGAGATGGCTTAGCGGTTAAGTGCGCCGACTGCTCTTGCAGAGGACCTGGGTTCGATCCCCAGCACCCACATGGTGGCTGAGAACCCTCTGTAACTCCAGTTCCAGGGGACTCTGACACCCTCTTCTGACCTCCACAGCATTGCACAACACAGGTGCACAAACTGCTTGCAGACAGTACATTCATACACATATGAAAATAAATTAAAATTTTTTAAAAAATTTAAAAAAAACTAAAAAAGAATAAAGAAAAATTTTTAAAAGAAAATCTGGCTCATGGCTTTAAGTTTTATCTATAAACTTGTCATTCCCAGACTTGTATCTTCAGCCTAAACTATATTCCAAACTGTTATGGTTTAAACATGAAGTTCCCCCCACCCCAATAAAAAGCAGATATGCTAAAATCTTGGCTCCCAAATGAAGCACACTCAGAGACAGAGGTTTATAAAAGTGATTGGATCATAAAGGATCTGGATTTTCTCTACCTCCCTTCCCAAACAAAACTTTTTTTTGTAGCCTCCCCCTTATACTGGGGCTTGAACCCAGGGCCTCACATACGCTAGGCAAGTGTTCCACCCCAGCCCCCACAGCTTTCCTTGTATTTCGAACATCCCTCCTTGCATTTGCTTACTCCCAAACCCGAGGTGCATCATTGATGCTGCCCTTTTCCTGATGTCTATCTCTGATCACCAAAGCCCATTGATCTTGTTTTCTTTTACTTCTCCTGCCATCATTCTGGCTCAAACTACCCTTATCTCTCTCAAATAAGATGCAGCCACCTATTCTGCTTCCATTCTCCCTGCTCTTCTACACACTCTCCTCTCTAACCTCGTAAATTGGATCATAACATGTAATTCCCTCGGTTTAAAATCATATCCAATTGCACACAGAATAAAAGCCAAACTTCTTTCTCTGGCTTTCAGTGCCCTGCAGGGTCTGGTTTCTGCCCTATTCGGCCTCCTCACTGTACTCCTGCTTCCTCCCTCTCTCCCTCTCCCCAAGCACACCAAGTCACTTCTATCAGTGGTACTAGCTTCCACCAGCTCTGTCCTTTGCATAGCATACCAAGGAAACTCACTTCTGGCTCTGCATTAGCTCTGTCCTTTGCCTCTCATCAACGTGACACCTTCCTAGTATCACCTCCTCATTATATCTATGTTGGTTGGTGTTATCAATGTCTGAATGCACAAGGTTCACTAATTACTTTATTTATTGTCACTGCCTTACTGAAATTTAGCTCTATAAAGGGATAGCCTCTTTTTTTTCTTAATTTTCTTTTCCAGAAAGGGTCTCATTATGTAGCTTTGGCAGGCTTGGCACTCACTGTGTAGATCAGGCTGGCCTCAAAGTCACAAGATTTGTCTGCCTCAGGTTCTTGGGATCAAAGCCGTGGACCACCAGCCCCATCCAAGAGGTCTTTTTTGACTACCTTGTTTACTACAGTGACCTCAGCCCCTAGAAACTAGTTTCTAGCATAGCTAAGTATTAATAAATATATTCTGAGTGACACTAGTGACACTGCTCATTTCTACTATAATCAGCAGGGGGTTTTTTTGTTTGTTTGTTTTTTTGGTCTTTTTTGAAACAGGGTCTCCCTGTAACCCCAGCTGTCCTGGAACTCACTCTGAGGACCAGGCTGGCCTTGAACTCACAAAGATCTGCCTGCCTCTGCCTCCCTATTGCTAGGATTAAAGGCGTGTGCCACCACGCCCTGCTAGTTGCTTTGTTTTTATTTTTTTTATTTTATTTATTTATTTTTATTGATGCTTTGTGTATTTCATACATCATTTTCCAATTCAGTTGAGGCATATTTCCCTTTCCCTTCCCCCCACCCCACCCCACCCCATCCCAGATCATGCATTCTGCCATAACAGTCCTGCATCTTTCAGCTTTTTTTTCATTTTTTAACAATAAGTGATAATTTATGAGTACAAGCATCCTTCATGTAAAACCAATTTGCAAGTTGCTTTGTTTTTAATGAAGTAGGATACTGAACGAAAAGTGAAAGGTGTCAACGAAAGTGCCTTTTCATCCAACCAATGTCCAGTATATAAATATGTAGGCATTTGAAAGAACGCCAGTGTCAGGACTCACAGAACACGACCCTCACCCAGACCGGTACTGAGACTTTTTCTCGGAATAGTTTTCTTTTCCAGAAAATAAGATCGGGTTTTGAACCTTACGGCTCTCCCTACCATTCTGCAAAGAATTAATCGGAGCCTTTCAGTAACTGCTTTCAATCAGTCAGTCCCAGCCGCCCACACCTCTTGCGCAAGCGCCCAACAGCTGAGTTCCCGGCGCGCATGAGCTTTTCAAAGCAGCGCGGGAAGAGCCGCGCAGGCGCACTAGGTCAACTTGGGGTGATCCTGGAGGAGGTGACCCAGGCAGCTGGCGGCTACAGAAGTCGTGCTCTCGTGAACCGTGAGTTGTGAGTTTGTTCCTTGGCGCCGGGTTATAAGAAATCAGAAACGTATTTCCGATTGCGACTTCGGTTCTCTGTGGGACCCCCGCGGCGGAAAGCGGTGCGCCTGCGCACTGGGCATCCCGTTGGGGCTGCGGGTGCCAGGTCCCTAGAGCTCGCGGCGAGCGCTCTGCGCAGGCTGCCCATTCATTCGCCTTCTCTCCTTCCTCGGGGCGCCCCTGCCCTGGACTATTCGCACTTTAGCAGCTTGAGTTGGGCCTTGGACGAGCTCCTGCCGGGTCACTTTGGGGAGCTCATGTCTTTAGCTCAGGTCAAACGGCCCGTCCCCTCCCCCACACCCTCAGGCTGGCCTCCGCTGTCTGCACCCCCAGCCCCTTCCCCCCCCCCCCCCCCCCCCCCACACCCTCAGGCTGGCCTCCGCTGTCTGCACCCCCAGCCCCTTCCCACCTCTGCCCGCTGCTGCTCACTCCCCCCACCGACCCCCTCCGCTGCTGTTCTGGAAGGAGAAAGTAAAGCACCTAATTCCCTGGAAATGCCGCTATTTCCCTTCCTCTGGAGATTTGGACATATGGTGCGGTTTTTAACTGTTCATCCCTTTGAGGGCAGTGGCCTTGTTGAGTACTTGGTTCAGTGACTGATTTCATCTACTTTCTCACAGTGTTCTAATTTTCACAGCTGCTGTTTTTCCCCTGTGGACATGACTCCTTAGCTGGCATTTTGCATCCCAGTTGTTTGTGATGGAGGCCTCTTTGGGGATTCAGGTGGAGGAGCCTATGGCGTTTTCTCCCCTGTTTGACTGCGACAGGTTTCAAGCTGAGGACCCTTTAAAAAAATATGAGCAGACTGTTAAACTTCCAGGTATGTGTTTAGTACAGAGCCCTAAAGTTCCGAAGATGCTCGGGCAGGCATTCTGCATTTCCTATTCCATTAAACACCCTCTTATTGCTGGGCCTGTTGATGCACACCTTTAAACCCAGCACTTGGGAGGCCGAGGCAGGTCGATCTCTGTGAGTTCAAGGCTAGCCTGATCTACATAGAGAGTTCCAGGCCAGCTGGGGCTACAGGGAGACCCTGTCTCAAGACCTCCCCACCAAAAAATCAAAAACAAAACAACAACCAAAAAACCCCTCTTATTAAAGTGTGTTTATATAGGGTTTTACCTGTCCATGTAGATTCATAAAAATGTAGATTTGGGATTGGGTTGTATTTTAGGGGGACTGGAGTTCAACTTCCTCATTTTACAGATGAAGTTGATAAAGTCTAAATCTGAATGGCTTTAAAAAAAACATGTTTGTTGGGGCTGGAGAGATGGCTCAGTGATTAAGAGCACCGACTGCTCTTGCAGAGGACCCGGGTTCAATTCCCAGCACCCACATGGTGGCTAAGAACCGTCTTCAAGTGGGGTGTGGTGGCACACACCTTTAATCCTAGCACTAGGGAGGCAGAGGCAGGTGGATCTCTGTGAGTTCAAGGCCAGCCTGGGCTACAGAGTGAGTTCCAGGACAGCTGGGGCTATAGGGAGACCCTGTCTCAAAAAGAAAAAGAAAAACATGTTTGTTTGTGTCCAAACTAGGATTTCTCTTCTGGACCTGTTCTTACATTTCCTCGCATTACTTCATAAAGCTTGGTTTTAGAAATTGACCCTGAAGGAATTGTCATTTAAGCATTTAGAAGCAGAATTCACTGATAAAAACAGTCATTTGTAGCAGTGATAAAGCACTCTTAACTACATGAAGCATGAAGTGTTTGGCTGTCTGGAGGATGATTGAAGTACCAGCTCTTTTTTTTTTCTTTTTTTATGGGGAGGAAAGGGTTTATTCAGCTCACATCTCCTGGGGCACAGTTCATCACTCAGGGAGCCCAAAGCAGGAACTCAGGGCAGGAACCTGGATGCAGGAGCTGAAGCAAAGGCCATAGAGATGTGCTGCGCACTGGCTTGCTCCTCTGGCCCATGCCCAGCCTGCCCTCTTAAAAGGTACACAACAACCTGCCCAGCGTGGCACCACCCATAGTGGGCTGGGCACTCCTACATTGCTCAACAATCAAGACAATACTCCACAGATGTGCCCACAGGCCAGTCCAATGGAGCCAGTTCCCCAATTGAGGCTCCCTCAACTCAGGTGTGTCAAGTTGACACTAAAGCTATCCAGCATAATTGACCCCTTGTCAACTTGACACACAAAACATAATTACTATTAAACCACCACCTTTCCAGTTCTTGTCCCCGAGCTCTTCTATACTAAAATAATGCATCAGCTGGACATGGTGGTACACATCTGTGATTGCAGCCCCTAGAGGTGGAAGTAGAAGGATCAAGAATTCAAGGCCAGTCTGGGCTACTTGAGACCCTTTTTCAGACCTCACCTCAGAAAAGTGTGCCTTCATACTTGTTTTGGCACAATGCCTGGGAGGTAATGTGCATTTAATATTATGTTTTTAAATAAAAGAGTTCTACTTGATGCTATTCTTTCCTAAAAGAAGCTCACTCTTTGTCCTAAGCAAATTTGGGCTTGTCAAAAACACTCTCTTTTATTTCCTTCATGCTATGTACTTTATATGTACAACCCAAAAGACTTAACCCACCTTAAAAATAATTACACATTTTTGCCTTCTGACTAAAACTAAGTTGATCTTTGGTGTCACAGTGAGTACCTTTCTCATGTCCCTCTTTACAGTGTTTATTAAGCAGAGGGTGTGAATGGGTGACTCTGATCTGGTTCCAGTGTTATTCTCAGAGGAATGCTACTTTTCTAATAATCTAAAAACTTGGCAAATTAATGGGGTGAATTTTACTCCCTGATTCAAAAGTTTTATAGCTTTTATATAACCCAACATAGAACATTATAAACAGTGCCTGTGATGATTTATAAAACATACTGAAATTTTATCCATGTGATTCTTTTATATGCCTCTTAAAAGCTAAAGCTGTATCAGAAATACTACTTCACTACAATAAAGCTGATGAGGTCCAGGCATGTACCTGTCTTTTGATATAATTTGGAATGTGCTCAGATTAGATCATGAAGCAGTTATGTACCTGGGCCTGACCAGCTTCTTTCCTTATGTTTTTGATTTGTTACTGGGGCTTTTTAAAGATATATATTTTATTTATTATTTTTATTTTATGTGTGTGAGTATGTTGCCTGCATGCATATAAGTGCATCTGTGTCATACAAAGTCTGCAGAGGTCAGAAGATGACAGATCTCCTGGAACTGGGATTATGGACAGTTGTTAGCTGCCATGTGTGTGCTGGGAATTGAACCCAGGTCATCTGCAAGAGCAGCCAGTTTTCTTAACTGCTGAGCCATCTCTCCAGCTCCAGTTACTAAACTTTTTATATATCTTTACATATCTAGAAAAAGAGGGTTTAGCAGACAGTAGGTGCTTAGAAGTATTAAATGCATTATGTAAAACACAGTGTAACAGATGAATAGCAAAGCCCTTTATTTTGGAATATTTATTTGGAGTTTTGTAACATGGCAAAAGTTACATATACTCATTGTGGGAAATTTAAAAAGCCAAAGCAAGAAAATATTTTCCTATTTAGGTATTGCCAGTGTTGAAACTTTCTTATAGTCCTTTAGTCATATACAGATAGAGATATATAGAGAGAGTGGGGGGGGCAGAGCAAGCAAGTATAAATGCACATGTGCACATGTGCATTTAGAGGCCCAAGGATAATCTTTTTCATGCCTCAGGTACTGTCCATATTTTTGGAGACAGTCTCTTTGTCCTAAAGCTCCACAGTTAGGTTAGGTTAGCTGGCCAGTGAGCCCTGAAGGTCTGCCTGTTTCTGCCTCTGCAGCCCTGGGATAACAAGTGTATGCCACCAAGCCCCGCCCCTTTTGAAACCCGAGTTTTGGACTCTCAGGTCCTCATACTTGCAAGGTAACATTTTACAAACTGAGCCATCTCCCCACCCCTAAAATGCATAATTTTAAAAACAATTGGATTATAATCAACTTATATCTCTCCTTCCCCCCAGGACCTGATTCAGAGTTTCTTGCATGCTAGGCAAATGCTCTACCACACTCCCAGATCCTCTAATCTGTTGGGTTTTTTTATTTTTATTTTTTTCATTTTTAAAATTTTTTTGGTCTTTTTGAGACAGGGTCTCCCTGTAGCCCCAGCTGGCCTGGAATTCACTAGGTAGACCAGGCTGGCCTGGAACTCACAGAGATCTGCCTGCCTCTGCCTCTTGAGTGGTGGGACTAAAGGTGTGCACCACTACACCAGGCTTAATCTGTTTTTTAAAAAATATTTTAGGTGTATGACTGTATTGCCTGCATATATGTAAGTGTATGTTGTGCAATGCCCATGGAGGTCAGAAGAAAGTGTTGGATTCCACTGGAAGAAGAGTTACGAATACTTGTTAGTCACCATGAGGAGGCTGTGAATTGAACCTGGGTACTCTGCAAGAGCAGCCAGTGCTCTTAATTGCTAAGCCAGCTCCAGTTCCCAAAATTTATTCAGTAAAAGAATGAAGTGTAGTCGGACGTGGTGGCACACACCTTTAATCCCAGCACTCAGGAGGCAGAGGCAGGTGGATCTCTGTGAGTTCAAAGCCAGCCTGGTCTACATATCAAGCTCCAGGCCAGCTGGGACTAAAGGGAGACTCTGTCTCAAAAAGACCAAAAAAAAAAAGAATGAACTGTAAACTACATACATGATTCTAAAATGGGTTACAGGTACTATTTTGCTTTTTCCGAGACAGAGTCACCACGCACCAATTGCCACAAAATAGTTACTGCTGCTCCTTTTTCCCTCTTTAGAGTATTCCAGTTTTCTGGTTTGTATGAAATTATGTGATTCCCTTAACTATAGGAAATGTAAATGAGTAAACAAAGTTCCAGAATAAACATAACATATTCTGATACTCAGTTTTTATTCCACGATGAGACATTAAAAATATACTTACTATATATTGTAAACATTTCTTATATTCTTGACTTCCACAATTTGGTTTACATTCTATTGCTTAAAATGCTGTTACTTAATTATCTTTTATTGTCACAGCTTTTAATTATTTTTCTGGTTTTCCCTATTAAGGAAAATGCTACACTGCACGAAGTGCCAGGCATAGGGTTAAAGGCTTCTTACGTGCTTGAACAACTCTTTATACGATGCATGCTTATTAAATATCTGTTATATGCAGGTACTTTTCTAGATGGTAAGGATAAATCAGTGAAGAAAACATAAATTAATGTTCTCAAGTAAATGGAAAGAGACAGATAGTAAATAAGTACTGTGTTTAGGAGTGGTTAGTGTTTTGAAGAACTAGAGACTGGAAGGAGGTTGGATTTAAGTGTAGTCAGAGAAGGCTTCAGTGAATGAGGCTAAAAGGTGTAGAGTGAGCTGTGCATGCGTTTGTGGAAGATCTTGGTCACCAGCCCACACCAACTCCCATCCTCAGGTAGAGCTTTTCATACAGAACTAATAATAGAAGCAAAAGCCATGAAGGAATAATGTTAATAACTATAAGTACAACAGTAGTAGTTACCACAGTCATCCATTTAGTATTTACTGTGTAATAGGCTTTGTGTAAAAAGCTATGTTTAGGGGTCTATATGTCTGTCTGTGTTCATTTAGTCCATGCAGTATCTGATGGTATGGCTATTATTACAACCTTTTTATCCCACCTTATTTCTGTAGATGAGGAAACTATGGCTGGTGGTGTAGCTTAGTGGTGGAACACTTGCCCACCATGCACAAGGCTCTGGGTTTGATCCCTAGCACTGCTAAAAATAATATGTGCACACAAATAGGGAGACTAAGACTCACAGAGGTAAACTTTGTGCTCCAAAAGCTCTTCACAGTGGAGCCAGGCTTCTAATGTGGGTCCTCATCTCTAGTGCTGTGTTCTCTTACCACCTGTTGAAATCCATGTGGACTCTCCAGTTCACCTGTGATATAGAGGGGAAGGTGAGGGCAACTTGTGAAAGTTCCTGTTTCTTTTAGATGGGTCAGGTTGAAGAAAGAACATTGCACTGGATTTTCTTGGACTTGTTATTTGCTCTCTAGCTTTTACTGTTCCTTCACTCTTTCACATCTATTTTCTACTTAAAGCCTGCCTTCCTTCCTTCCTTCCTTCCTTCTTTCCTTCCTTCCTTCCTTCCTTCCTTCCTTCCCTTTATTTATTTTTTCTTTTTGAGACAGGGTCTCCCTGTAGCCCCTCCCTCCCAGTTGTCCTGGAACTCACTTCGTAGACCAGGCTGCCTTGAACTCATAGAGATCCTCCTGCCTCTGCCTCCTGTGTATGTAGGGACTAATGGCATGCGTCATCACGCCCAGTGGCTTTTCCCATTTATTTATTTTTATTATTTTTTATCAGTATGGGTATTATGCCTACTTGTGTGTAAGTGCACCCGTGTTGTGCAGTGCCCGCAGAGGTTGTAAGAGGGCATAGGAACTGGAGTCAAGAAGATTGTTAGCTGCCATGTGGGTGCTGGGAACTGAACCCAGGTCCTCTGTAAGACCAGCTAGTTCTCTTAACCACTGAGCCACCTGTCTAGTCCTAAGATTCTCATTCTTACTCTACCAACATCATAGTGCTAGAAAGCAAAGCTGAGCACCAAGCATAGTGGCACATGCCTCTAGTCGCAATATTAAGGAGAAGCAGCAGGAGGCCAGCCTTAGCTACAGAGCAAGAACCCACCTCAGAAGACAAGAGCTCCAGGAGGGGTAACTCTGTAGTGGGGCACTTGTCTGGTATGCACAAGGCCCTGGCAGTAACCATACCACTGCAGGGAGGAGAAACGATAATGCATGTGAATAAAATGCTGCGGAAATGTCTTAAAAGTATGCAGAATAATTGCAGAAAGTTAGCTGATGCTTAGGTTAGGTATTGCAATAAAATTCAGTAATTGTTAGTGGTTCGTTTTTTGTATCAGTATTTTATTAGATTTTTTTTCTTTTTGTTTCCCCTTATTTTAGCTATGTATGGTTTTATATTTATTTAAAATTATCAGTTTTCTGTGGTCCAGCTTTAGGTCTTTTTTTCTTTAAACTTAACCATTTTCATCTTGAAGGGTAAATAGTTAATAACACTGTATCTCTTAGTGAGTAGTTCCAGTAGAGTAGAAATATGGTATGTGAAATTTTGAGACTCTTTTTTTTTTTTTCCCCTGCTACTCAAAATTTGTAACTTGCAAATGCTTAGCTATTTGATGGGGGTTTAAATCTTACAGTATCGTGACTATTTTAAAATAGATTTCATTGAGTTCTTTTTTAATGTTAGAAATTATAAGCTGGGCTTGGTGGCAGACTCCCATAAAACAAGCACTTGAGAGACAAAGGAGGGGGTTCACAAGTGCAAGGCCAGCTTGGGCCGTGTAATGACACCCTGTCTCAAACCAGCATGTACAACAAGAAAACTGCAAAATATCTCTTTGCTGATTATAACTCTAAATTCTTACTTCTTTAATAGGTGTTAAAAAAGATATCGAGATGCTTTGTGAAGCTGTACCACAGCTTGTCAATGTTTTTAAAATCAAGGACAAAATTGGAGAAGGTAAGTTAAGGGTATATCTTACTATGTTTACAAGGATTTTTTTTCCCCTTCTATTTTCCTTATATAATCTTGGGTTTTCATTATTATTTCCTTTTTAAAAATCTTTCACTTTTGGGGGCTGGAGGGATGGCCTAGCGGTTAAGAGCGACGACCGCTCTTGCAGAGGACCCGGGTTCGATCCCCAGCACCCACATGGCGGCTGAGAACCGTCTGTGACTCCGGTTCCAGGAGAACTCCAGCTCCAGGGGAATCCGAGACCGTCTTCTGACCTCCGCGGCATCGCACAACACGGGTGCGCAGACCTGCATGCAGACAATACATTCATACACATAAAAATAAATAAATAAAAAAAAAATTAAAAAAAAAAATCTTTCACTTTTGGCCAGGTGTGGTGGTACAAGCCTTTAATCCCAGCAATTGGAAGGCAGAGGCAGGCAGATCTCTGTGAGTTCAAGGCCAGCCTGGTCTACATAGTGAGTTCCAGGCCAGCTGGGGCTGCAGGGAAACCCTGTCTCAAAAAAGAAAGGAAAAATCTCTCACTTTTTACTCTGGGTATGGTGGCATTCACCTTTAGTCCCAGCCCTCAGGAGGCAGAGACAGACAGATCTCTGAGATCCTGGCCAGCTTGGTCCACATACTGACTTGTAGGTAGGCTGGGACTAGGGAGACCCTGTCAAAAAATAAATGTGTATAATAATATGAACAGTCATAATGTAACCTCTTATACCATTAAGACATTTGTTAATCTCATCGCATTGTTTACTTAATATTTTTTAAAGCCTGATACTGAAAAATCTAACAAATTGTTCCATAGGCACCTTCAGCTCTGTTTATTTGGCCACAGCACAATTGCAAGTAGGACTTGAAGAGAAAATTGCTTTAAAGCACTTAATCCCAACAAGTCATCCTGTAAGAATTGCAGCAGAACTTCAGTGTCTAACAGTTGCTGGGTAGGCAATTTAAAGACATTTTAATTGAACTGGCTACATATAATTTATAATATTTTAAAGTGGAAGTTTAACAGAAATGATGAGAGTTTTCAGTCACTTGTTTGTTGTTGGCTAGTGTTTTGCTTCTAACCTCATAATGGCTTTTTAAATTTTGATTAATTTTTTCTTTTTTAATATTATTTTTAATGTGTATGAATGTACTGACTGCATGTAGGTTTGTGCACCCATGTTCCTCGGAGGTCAGAAGAGGGTGTCAGATTCCCCTGGAACTGGAGTTAAAGACGGTTCTCAGCTGCCATGTGGGTGCTGGGGATCGAACCCGGGTCCTCTGCAAGAGCAGTCAGAGCTCTTAACCGCTAGACCATCTCTCCAGCCCCCTTGATTAATTCTTTCTGATGGAGCTTTTCTTGAGGCCCAACTTGACCACTTCTTTTTTATTCCACATCCTTTTGTAACTTTTTTCTTGTGGAATTGTCATTCTTGGCTTACATGATCTAGGAACTCCTTATTTCACATCTCCACAACCATTGACAGCTTTGCCTCGTGTATTTTATTTAGAGCAGAAACATTTGATCCCTTTTACTTAGTTCTTCTAGGTTATTCCTGCAGACATAGGGACATGGTGTAGCATTCACCCCTTCTGAATTGTCCTTTCTCTTTCAGTCACTTATAAAGCCTGATACTGAAAAATCGAACAAATTGATCCATAGGCACCCTCAGCTCTCTGTTTATTTGGCCACAGCACAATTGCAAGTAGGACATGAAGAGAAAATTGCTTTAAAGCACTTAATTCCAACAAGTAATCCTCTAAGAATTGCAGCAGAACTTCTGAAGAATGGTCAGACTTCTCAGAAATTATTTATACATGCCATTTCCGCTTCTACATTTCCGTTGACCATACACTCAGTTGTCACCCTCTTTGAACTAAATCTGCTTTAAGTTAATCAGTCATGACTAGTTATCATTTCACATAATTAAATTTTTAAATTTGTATTTATTATTAGCATGCATACATGTGTCTGGAGGTCAGAGCATGCATACATGTGTCTGGAGGTCAGTGAACAACTTTTGGAATCAGTTTTTTCCTTCTACCATGTGGGTTCTAGGAATTAACTCAGGCATGCATGGGGCAAGAACCTTTGCCCCCTGAACCATCTCACTACCCATAATTGACTTTTTTTAATAGATACAAAATAGTTGCATATTTATGGAGTATGATGTAATGTTTTTATACATGAATGACATGTAATGATCAAATTAGGGTAATTAATTCCATCGCCTTAAACATTTTTTTGTGTGTTCCAAACCTTTGGATTCTTCTTAGTTCTTTATAAAATGTATAATAAATTATTTTAAACTGTAGTCACGGTACTGTACTGCAGAACACTAGACTTTATTCATCCTAGCTAGCTATAGTTTGTTAACCATTATCCAGCCTGTTTGTATCTCCTGCCCTCTAAGCTTCCTGGCCTAGTAATCCTGTCCTACCCTCTGCTTATATGAGAACCAACTTCTGGCTTCTATATGTAAGATATGTAATACTTATCTTCCTGCGCTTTGCCTATTTCACGTAATATGATGTCTTCCACTTTGATTCATGTTGTCCCAAATGACAAGTTTTTTTTAATACCTTAATTTTCCATTGTGTACATATACCACATTTTCTTTATCTGTTCATTCTTTTTAAAATTTTTTTAATTTTTTATGTGTATGAGTGTACTGTCTGCATGTAGGTTGGTGCACCATGGAGGTCAGAAGAGGGCATCAGACTCCCCGGGAACTGGAGTTAAAGTCGGTTCTTAGCCGCCATGTGGGTGCTAGGAATCGAACCCAGGTCCTCTGCAAGAGCAGTCGGTGCTCTTAACCACTGAGCCATCTCTCCAGCCCCCTATCTGTTCATTTTTTGATGGATGCTTTGATTCCTTATCTTGGCAATTGTGAATAGTGGTGCAGTAAACATGGGAGTGCAAGTATCTCTTTGGTACACAGATTCCTTTCTTCCTGAACTATATAGAAGTCCTGTTCTTAGTTTTCTGAAGAACCTCCATACTGTTTTCCATAGAAGCTGTCTTTTCCCCACATCCTTACCAGCACTGGTCATTTTTACCATCTTTTAATTTTTTTATTTTATTTTTATTTTATGTGTATGAATGTATTGCCTGCATGTTTATAAGTGCACCCATATTATGCAATGCCAGAGGAGGCCAGAAGAGGACATTGGATCCTCTGGAACTGGAGTGATAGATGGTTGTTAGCTGCTATGTGGGCGCTGGAAACCAAACCCAGGACCTCTGCAGGAGCAGCCAGTGCTCTTAACCACGGAACCATCTCTCTACCCTCAGTTATCTTTTTTTCTTGTAGCCATTCTCATTGTAGTGCTATGGTTATTTCATTTTGATTTTGGTTCACGTTTCTCTGATAATTGGTGGTGTTGCGCATCTTTCTGTGTATTGTTGGCTGTTTGTATATCTTCTTTTGAGAAATGTCTATTCAGATCACTTGCCTATTCTTTAGTCAGTATTTGTGGTTCTTTTATTGGATAAATAGTTTTCAGATATTTTGTCCCATTATGCAAATTTTGTTTTCACTCTGTTGATTGATTTCCTTGAGGAGCAGGAACTTTAATATCATTTGTCAGTTTTTACTTTTATTTCCTGTATTCGGGGGTCTTATACAGTAAATCCATCATTGCCCATACTGATGTCTTGAAGCATTTCTACCGTATTATTCTATAGTTTCATGGTTTCTAGTCTTGGCACTTTGGGCTTTGTTTTATACATGGTGAGAGGTAAAGTCTTACTTTCATCTTCCTGCATGCGGAAATCCTGTTTTCCCAGCACTGTGTACTATTTGTATATTAAGAGACCATCTTTTCTCCAGTGTTAAGTCTTTGGTTGGAGATCAGTTGACTGTGGATGTGCAGGGTTTGTTTCTGGATTCTCTCTCTTGTGCCATCGGCCCATGTTTTAGTTACCATGCCGCTATCATTCTGTTTAGGTTTCTGCGGCTGTCTGGTTTGTGTTAAGGTCGGATATGTGATGCTTCAGGATTGCTTTGGCTATTTAGGATCTCTTTTGTTCTGATGAATTTTAGAATTGTTTTTCTAGTTCTATGAAAAGTGCTGTTGATAACTTTGTTGAGCCTTACATTGAATCTGTAGACCACTGTGGGTAGTAGAGAAAGCTTCCAAACCACGACTGTGGTGTCTGCCTATGTTTTTGTGTTCTCTTCATTTTCTTTTGTCAGTGTTTTGTGGAGATTAGCAAAATTGATTTGGATGTGGCCTTTTCATCTGTGCTGCCGAGTCCTCCTTCGTCATCTTCCTCCTTCTGTTGTTCCTCAGTGCCCTATATAGTAGCTTTTTCTCTTATTCTGCCTAGTAGCTAAAGGTTGAAGTTCCCCAGTGTTTCATCCTAGGCTTGCTTTCTCTTCTGTTACTGTCTACGTAGTAGCCTGCATTTCCGCATGCCTTGTAATAATGCTTCCCCAAAGTAGATATCTAGCCTCAGGCCTTTTATATAACTTCAGAATTGTATTTATTCACTTGCCTATTTGACATTTCCACTTGGGTGGCTGATAAATAGCCCAAACTTTTATGGGAAAAAAACTAATCTTTAGGTGCTGAACACATGACATGGTGGTTAAAAGTGCTTAGTACATAACCAAGAGGACTTGAGCTTGGATGCCAGCACTCTAATAAGCCGGCCACAGTCCCACATGCAGTTGTAAGCCCAACATTGGGAGGGACAGAGTCAGAAAGATAGCTGGGGCTCACTGGATGCCAGGCTAGTCAAAAATAGGAGCTCCAAGATCAGGGAGAGATACTGACTCAAATGAATAAGGTGGGGAGTGATGAGGACACACCGGACACCCTCCCAGCTTCTGTGTGTGCACATAGATGCACACACCTGTACAGCTCAGGACATGGTGGTTCCTCTTGCATCAATTTTTTCATCTACCCATTAGCAAAAGTTACCACCATCTCCTCAGTCCAGACATGATAGGCATTATCCTTATTTTTTCCTAAATTTTGTGCATCACTAGGGCGTGGTCATCCAAGCTGGGCATAGTGGTGCATGGCTACAATCTCAGTACCTGGAGCTAGCCTGAGCTTCAGAGTGAGACCCTGGGTCAAAAAAGAAAGTACCACTTCTCTCTGCAAGTACTCTCCCCCAAACTTCCTGCTTGACTGCCCACTTAAGATGGTATGGGGGGGGGGCTGGAGAGATGGCCTAGCTGTCAAGAGCGCCGACCGCTCTTACAGAGGACCCGGGTTCGATCCCCAGCACCCACATGGCAGCTGAGAACCGTCTGAAACTCCAATTCCAGGAGAACTCCAGTTCCAGGGGAATCCGACACCCTCTTCTGACCTCCGCGGCATTGCATGACACGGGTGCACAAACCTACATGCAGACAGTACACTCATACACATACAAAAATAAATAAAAAATTTAAAAAAAAAAGATGGTATGAGGGTTGGGTAGTGCCAACTGACAGGATTTGGAGTCACCTAGGAGGCAAGCCTCCAGGCACACCAGTGAGGGATCTAGATTAAGGTTCTACTCTGAGTCTGTGAGGGATTATCTTGTTGGGTTAATGGATCTGAGAAGACCCATCCTAACTATGGGCCAGACCTTCCCTGGGTGGGAGTCCTGAACTTTGTTAAGAGGAGAAACTGAGCTTAATATAAGTCACTGTTCTCAGCTTCCTGATTGTGGTTTGGATGTGACAGCTGCCCCCCGCTGCTGCTGCTGGACTTCCCTGTCGTGATGGAGGATATCCTTGAACAGTGAACCAGAATGAACCCTTCCTCAATATTGCTTTTCTCAGGTTTTGGGGTTTTATACACACACACACACACACACACACACACACGCCCATACACTCATACACTTGTGCATACACAAACACAAACCCCTAAATTTTAATCTATCTTCCCTAGCCAGAAGAAAATAATGGGTATACCAGAGAGATAACTTGCACTTCCATATTTATACGTTATTCACAACAACCAAGATACGGAAGCAAAGTACCCATCAACTGATGAGTAGATAAAGGAAATGTGGTGGATGTACATGATGTAAATGCTTAGGTCAGAGCTTAGCTGGGTATAGTGATGGTCAAAAAAATGACACTTATTTTTAAAATTTATTACTGTTAACATCTGCTATTATCTTGTTCATCTGTTCCTTATTCTGTTAAAACTGTAAATATCTCATGTTTGAATTATAGTAACCTCATAACTAGTGCTATTTTTGTTTTAAAAGTTTATCTTTTATTTGTCAGTTAAATATTTATACTTTTTAATTTTATTTTGAGCCTCCTAGGAATATGTGTGCATTACTAAAAATATGTTTTTCTTTTTTTTTTTTTAAGGCATAAAGAAAGTTACATGCATTTGACCTTCCCTTTAAAATCCATTGTGTGTTTTTTCCACTAGGGGGCAAGACAATGTCATGGGCGTTAAATACTGTTTTAGGAAAAATGATCATGTGGTCATTGCTATGCCCTATCTGGAGCATGAGTCATTTTTGGTAGGTTTTGATAGTTCTTGAATTTTAATTAGCTCAATGTTTAATTGAAACAATTTTGTAACCTCATTCATGACTATATTTTAGGACATTCTGAATTCTCTTTCCTTTCAAGAAGTACGGGAATACATGTTTAATCTCTTCAAGGCTTTGAAACGGATTCATCAGTTTGGTATTGTTCACCGTGATGTGAAGCCCAGCAACTTTTTATATAATCGACATCTGAAAAAGTATGTATGAATAATCCCAGAAAATATCTACCATTAGTTGAATTTGTACTATGGGCTCTGTCTCTCAGATATATAATATAAAGGATTAGCCATATTCACATTATTTCTGTTTAAATTTTTTTATTAGGATTGAGGAAAGGAAATGCAGTGCAGGAAATAAAATATTAGTAAAATAATGTGTATTATAAGATGCGCCATGAGTCAACCAAAGCGGCACTTAGCTAAAAGAAACTTAGAATCTAGTACGTTTTGATTTTTGTATGTCTCTTATCTCTAGACGTCTCTCTCTCTCTCTCTCTTTTAGTTTCAGTAAATGGAAGAATTATATAACATAATAATTAATTTTCCGTTTTGACACCGAAGTTGTTGTTATGCACATTTTTATGGATTGCATATGTAAGGAATATTATAAGCTGAAAATATTTGTTACTTATATATCATACTGAAGATGGTAAGAAGATTTGAATTAGAATTCCTTTTTGGGCTTCTAGGCCCTTGTTTTTTTCCCTTTAATTTCCTTAAACTTGTTTAATTAGAAATTATCTACTGTAATGCCATCTTTCCCACAACTGATTTTTTGCTCTTTGTTTATATTATATGTACTTCTTCTGCCTTCTGAGTACAGACCATGAGAAAAGTAATGAATGAGTACCTTATCAGGTGGCTGAAGGTGCATCTTTTCTTTTCAATCTAAGCTTCTAAGTCCTTTATCCAGAAAATGTGCCTTTTTAAAATATTATAGTTTTTTCCCCCCACTGTGGCCCCAGCTGGCCTGGTACTCACTATGTAGACCAGGCTGGCCTCCATGTCATAGGGATCCACTTGTCTCTGCCTCCTGAATGCTGGGATTAAAGGCATGTGCACCCACACTTTGTTTGATATTATAAATTCTTTAGTGTTCTAAAATGAGTGACCAGTTCTACAGGTGTAGTTTGAGAGTATAACAACATTACTAAGCTACAGGGATGTGATATTAATTTTGCTTCTTAGGTATGCCTTGGTAGACTTTGGTTTGGCCCAAGGAACTCCTGATACGAAAATAGAGCTTCTCAAGTTCGTCCAGTCCGAGGCTCAGCAGGAAAATTGTTCACAAAGCAAGTACCAAGGAACCATTGGAAACAAGAGTTCTTTGAGTCACCTAGCACCTAAGAATCTGGATCAGCAGTCTACCACCAAAACTTCTGTCAAAAGACCCTACGCAAATGTGCAAATTCACATTAAACAAGGAAAAGATGGAAAGGTTCTATTTTTTTACATTTTTGAAACATGAATGGTTCTTTAGAAATGTTTTCTCCTCAACCAACAGAGGGAGATATAAGACTAGGCTAGTGCTTGTGATTAGAAAGCTTTCCTTTTTTAAAAAGCCTTTGTTATATTTTCATTTGATTAGATTTCCACTAAGTGGTACTGAGTCATTTTGCATATTATTTCAAAGCAAAATTTTTTGTTACCAATTAATGATTTTTGTCATCAATCATATTAGATGATAAAATGGAAAATAATAACTTCCCCTGCATGTTATAAAATTTAGATTTAATGTCCTTAATTTTTTTTTAATATATTAGCTATAGGGAAAAAATTCTGAAGTGTCTATCTCCATTTTAGCTGCACAGGAAAACACAGCATCTATGCAGCTTTAGATTTTTTTTTAGTTTTTTATACATTTATTTTGTGTGGACTGTGATGACATTGTATGAGTGTTAAGAGTTTTGCCTAGACTATTTTCTCCTTTCACAGAAATGTTGGTGCCTAAGAATGTCTTGGATACAGCTGTTTTTGTTTCGTGTCATTTAACTCTTTCTAAACTACGGCAGAGTACAGCTGGCAGAAAGTGTTACAGATGTAATCCATATTTTTCCTTTTTTTTGTCGGTATTGTAGGAGGGATCTGTAGGCCTTTCTGTCCAGCGCTCTGTTTTTGGAGAAAGAAATTTCAATATACGCAGCTCCATTTCACATGAGAGCCCTGCAGTGAAAGTAAGTAATAGTAATGTAGCTTAATAGAGCATGGTCAGTCAGCATATAGAGAGAATGTAGGTACCCCCTAGAGTAGCATGTATGTAGAGTTTGGCTTTGGCTGAAGGTACTACTGCTTTGAGCATTTACTCAAAATTTCATCTTTAATTTTTTCTTTCTGAGCTTCTCTGGTGGGATTTTCCATCATTTTTAGCTAGTTATTGCTGTTCCTTCTCTTCTAGAGACATTGGGAGTATGGCCAAAATGTAAGCTCCCAGCCCCTACAGAGTTCTTACACAAGTTAACAGTGAAAGATTCTTACAAAGTGTCTAAGTGTTAGGTGACTTAGGATATGCTGTGACAGCCTAGCTCAAACAACAAATTGACTCTAGTTAGCTAATTGTGCAGCTTACAGCTCTGAAATGGAGTTTAGACACTAGACCCTGTTATTACTCTTATATACTTTTGCAGTGTATCGGGAAAACGTTCTAATAAAATGAAAATGAAGTAATTTGCCAAAACCCCCAAAAGTCTTTTTTTTTTTTTTTGGTTTGTTTTGGAGACAGGGTCTCACGGCATAGCCTAGGCTGGCCTCAAACTTGGCAATCCTCCTGCCTCAGCTTTCCTAATTCTGTTATTACTAACATGTGCCACTATGCCCAGTGTCCTTAAAACATTTTAATAGGCAGCTGTTGATTTGCAATGCAATAGCACCTTCAGCAGTTTTAAAAGTTACACTTTGCTATTGCTTTTTACCATGCTAGCATTTGAAGGCATCTTGTTAAATGTCCTGAAAGTAGAAAATATGACTTTTCTTTTATAGCTCATAAAGCAGTCAAAGACAGTGGATATAATATCAAGAAAGCTAACAACAAAGAAGAAGGGCATCTCTACAAAAGTAATGAACAGTGGTGTGATAAAGAAAACTTCTGGTTCTCATCCAGCTGTCCTGACCTGTGACTGCTACAGAACAGATAAAGTTTGCAGTATTTGCCTTTCAAGGTAATGTGTTTCAGTGGTACCATAAAATCACCAGCATGTTGCCAGACAAGATCAAAATTGAAATCGCTTTGGTGGGATATTGGTTTAGTAAGAGAAGGAGACAGGATCTGTGAGCTACACAGGCCAAAGTCTAGCAGGACTTTGAAGTGCAAATAATTGTTGGCATATATTGTTCATTGAACACACATACTGTCTTTGGAAAACACATTTGTTCTTCCATGCAAATACTGGGGGTAGAGAATAGCTTTGGAGAAGCTTAAGAGTTGCAGATGTTGCTTGTGGGTCTGTCTTTGTTCCTGCCTGTGTGGAATAACCAGGACCAAATGACAACAGTTCTCTTTGCCCATTTTCCTGTTTCCTTTAGATTTGGCTTTCATAGTTCTTTCGTGATTAACTCAGATCTACACGTGAATAAGTATATTAATAATCACCTCCAAACAAAGTTTTTATAAATTCCTACTGTGTTCTATTTTTCTATTATTATGATTATGGTTTTTTTGTTATTTTTCTTTTTTAATATTTTATTGGTTATTTTTATTTTATGCATATGAGTGTATTGCCTACATGTGTGTAAGTGCACCATGTTGTGCCATTGCCCACGGAGTCAGAGGAAGCCATCAGATTCCCCTGGAACTGGAGTTACAGATGGTTGTTAGCTGCCATGTGGATGTTGAGAATCAAACCCAGGACATCTACAAGAGCAGCCAGTGCTCTTAATCCCTAAGCCAGCTCTCCAGCCCTGTTACTTTTCTATTATGGTTATTGTCTATCATTTCTCTTTTTGGGGGGGGTCTTTTTGAGACAGGGTCTCCCTGTAGCCCTAGCTGGCCTTGAACTCACAGAGATGCCCCTGCCTTTGCCTCCCGAGTGCTGGGATTAAAGATGTGCACTACCACTCCTGACTATCATCTCTTTTCATACTTGGGAATGGCCTTAGAGGGGCTACAGGGAGACCCTGTCTCGAAAAGACCAAAAAAAAAAAAAAAAAAAAATCTGGAATAAGGCTAGGGAACAGAGTTAGTTAGGGAATTTTATAAAAACAAAATCTAGAATGTTTATTACATTAGATTTTCTATTTCTTTATAAAAACTTTTATTTATACTGATACCAAGACAAAATTTTGTGTAAAATTTGGTAATTCATATTTTTACTTTAATGGATAAACTTCAATATAACTAAGAAATCTTACTTCTTCTTCATAAGGCGTCAACAAGTTGCCCCTCGGGCTGGCACACCAGGATTCAGAGCCCCAGAAGTCCTGACAAAGTGTCCCAATCAAACCACAGGTAGGACACATTAGAGTAACATGGTCTGACTCAGATGGATTGTTCCAGATATATTTGACTTTGTCATCATTATTTATAACTAATATTGAGTGCTCCAGTTTTAAATGGTGTAAATAAGTCTACATTCCATTTTTCAGATAATGCATTTCTTATTTATTTATTTATTTTTATGTGTATGAATGTTCTGTCTGCATGTAGGTTTGTGCACCCGTGTCGTGCAATGCCGCAGAGGTCAGAAGAGGGTCTCGGATTCCCCTGGAACTGGAGTTCTGGAATTGGAGTTACAGACGGTTCTCAGCCACCATGTGGATGCTGGGGATTGAACCCGGGTCCTCTGCAAGAGCAGTCGGTGCTCTTAACCGCTAGGCTATCTCTCCAGCCCCAATAATGCATTTCTTTGTAGAAGTTTTGATTGTAATATATGCCTTTTTCCCTTTTTTAAGGATATGTTCTCCTTTAGATTGTATTTTGCTTCTATCTGAATGACAGTTTCACTAGGAATGTTGCTGTTCCCTTTGAGGAGCTATGTTCAGTAGGTTTTGTCAGCTTTAGAATTGCGGCACTTCCCTGTTTACTTAATACTTTAGAAGTTTTCTGTGGTACAGATAAGAATTTTGATTAAAATTATTTTTTGTTAGAAGCAAAACAGTGTAATAGCAATGAACAGATTTTTTATATATATATATATTTTTTTTTTGAGACAGGATCTCCCTTTAGTCCCAGCTGGCCTGGAGCTCGCTCTGTAGACCAGGCTGGCCTTGAACTCATGGAGTTCTGCCTCCCAAGTGCTAGGATTAAAGGCATGCCCCACCACACCCAGCCAATGAACAGATTTTAAAAAAAGATTTCTAGAATCCTGAAAGTTGTTGAACAAAGTTGAAATTCAAGGAGGCACCTTGTTAAATAAATAGATGACTACTGTTATCCACTTGGATTACGGGCTTTGAAGAAGTGCATCATTGATCATACATCTATCCCTTGCTAATAATGCAGAATGCAGAAATTGAATGACACCATCTGTTCACATTCTAGTTTGGACACATTCTCATAATTATAAAATGAATTTTGGAACATGGTGATAAAATTGTACAAGGTATTGAGGGTTATATTACCCCAAAGGATTATGAAAGGAAATCCGTGAAAAGAAGGATAGATAGCCTCTGAGAAGGACTGTAAATTAGATTTAGGAATTAGAATTGAGGATGAACTGAGGAAATCAAGAAAAAGCATAGTCTCGCCATGCAGGAAACTATAAAAGTTTAGTGGTGTTTAAATATAAAATAGGAGTCAAGGGATGGTTAGAAATAAACCTGGACAGAGGTACAGACTACACTTGTTAAACAGCTTGGACTGTGTACTAAATAGACAAGTTGTTCAAGGAAACGAGATGGTAAAGATTCTCAGTGGGTCACTCTGGCATATGTACAGAAAGAATAGATTTTGGTATCCTTCAGTGATCCAGGTGAGAGGTGGTTAAAGCACGAATGAGGACATTTGTAACAAGAGTAAAAAGCTAAGAAACTGGAAAAACAGAGCTTAGTAGGTAATTGGCCATTAAAACTTGAGCATAGAGGGAAAAAGGCATCTAGATATTTATCATATTAGTAGCTTGAGGGCCTTGGACGTGTACCAGGAAATGACGTAGAGGATGAGGGAGTGGTAACTGGTTTACAGAGAAAGGTAAAATTGGGCCATAACTGGTTTTAGGTATTTGTAGAACATTCAAATAGAAATATCCTGCAGAATAAAAGCCAAATCTGAAGCTCAGGGAAAGAGCTGGACTGGAAACAGTCGAGTATCATTATATAAATTGTAGTTGCCACTGTAAAGGAGATAGATACAACTGTCAGGGAGAGTATGCAGGGAAGGCATTGGAACTCTGCGGAACCTCAGCACTTAAGGCATTGGAACTCTGGGGAACCTCAGCATTTAAGACTTGGAGAAAAATAATTGAAGGAGCAGGCAAAGGTACAAGTGAAACTTAGAAAGACCAGTAATGAGGGAAGAGAGAGCAGTAACCTGTGGATAAATACCGGGTTAGGAGGAAAGATGTTCCTAAAAGTAGCAGCATAAGCTTTTTAATGTAAAGCTGAGCTCATCAATTATTTGTTTTTTGTTTGGTGGTGCTAGGGCACAAACACAGGGCCATAACTGAGCTAGTCTTAATGTTGTGTACATTTCACTAAAATGAGAACACTTGCACTCCAGTGTCAGTTCTTCAGAGATATCCAGATTTTTTTTTCCCACACAGCTATGTTTTAATTTCCTTTGACCTTACAAAATTTATATTTACGTACAGTTTTCTAATCATGAAATATCCTGTGTAGTTCATCCAGTGTTCCAGAAAGAAAACTGGTTTGTGGTAAGGATGCTGAATGAGTGTTGTGGCTGTAAATTGAAATCACTGAGAACTAGTTGGTGAGGGTTTCTGTTGGGTCAAGGCTGGAGTTTCCTAGGTTTTTTTTATTTTTAATTTTATTTATTTTTTATGTGTATGAATGTACTGTCTGCATGTAGGTTTGTGCACCCATGTCGTACAATGCCGTGGAAGTCAGAAGATGGTGTCGGATTCCCCTGGAACTGGAGTAAAAGATGGTTCTCAGCCTCCATGTGGGTGCTGGGGATTGAACCCAGGTCCTCTGCAAGATCAGTCAGTGCTCTTAACCACTAGGCCATCTCTCCAGCCCCATGGAGTTGCCTAGTTTCTTACGGTTTGCAAGCTGATGCTGGTGCACAGGAAAGGTCTAGAGCCACTGATGTGGATGGAGAAACTTTAGATTCGGGATTGGCTTTTAAAATTTGTTTTCTGTTACAGCAATTGACATGTGGTCTGCAGGTGTCATATTCCTTTCTTTGCTTAGTGGACGATATCCATTTTATAAAGCCAGCGATGATTTAACTGCTTTGGCTCAAATTATGACAATTCGGGGATCCAAGGAAACCATCCAGGCTGCTAAAACTTTTGGTAAGCAGTTTTATATTATAGAACAAAAACAGATGCCTTTTATTATAATCTCTTAGTAAATTATTATAAAACTTACAAATAAACTTTTACAGTATTCATAGTTATTTAATCTTAGGAAATTATTCATTTGCTTGAAAATAATTTAATGTCAAACACAGAGTACTTAATGACTTAGTATTTAAAGCTCAACTTTGTAATCTTTATTCTTTGTCAACCAGATAGAAGAAATCAGTTATATAGTCTTAAAATAAGTAATAAAATATTAACTGTCTTTAATTGCAGTTTGACATTTATTACATAAATACTTGCAATAAGGTTTAATCTTTTGTTGTATATTAGACATCAAGTACTCTACTTGGTACTGAAGTCAGAACTGATTTTAGTCTAACAAGGAAACAGTTAACTATGAGGTAGTGTTGTAAGAACTACAGTGGAGACGAGAATAGAAACATGTATTAAGCATTAATTTTCTTAGGGTTAGGGCGCCAGAGAGGTGAAATGAATAGAAGACTCTGTTGTAATAAATATTCTCATAATATACATATATATGAAAATGTATTATAATAGGATTAAAAAAAAGTCTGGCAAAATAAAAGCTGTCCGAAGCTCAGGGAAGGATCTAGAATGGAAACATGGTTGAGTGTCATGATGTAAATGGTAGTTGAAGCTGTAAAGTGGATAAAACTATCCTGTCTGCAGAGAAGGCGTTAGAACTCTGAGGAACAATATTTTGTTTGTTTTTATTTTATTTACTTTTTTTCTTTGTCTTTTTTGAGACAGGGTCTCCCTGTAGCCCCAGTCTGTCCTGGAACTCACTATGTAGACCAGGCTGGCCCTGAATTCAGAGATCTGCTTGCCTCTGCCTCCTGAGGGCTAGGAGTAAAGGCAAGTGCCGCCACACCTGGCCCTGTTGATTTTATTTTTTATGAGTTTTTTTTTTAAATTTTTAAATTTTTGTTGGATTTTTAAATTTTTATTTTATCTTATTTTTTTACATGGGTTTCGTCATAGGTCATGCACATTTATTGAAGGTTCTGACACTGATTTGTGTCTCACAGTCTTGTCCAGCCCCTTCACCTCTCTTAGCTATGATCTCATTTGACAAAATAGCAAGAATATGTAAAATAAAATTGCAAAGCCAAAAGCTTATGGCTTTTCTACAATCTTGTGATAAAAAACAACAACGTACTTGGATAAATTCCATTTCTTCCTGAGACAGAATTTTCCTTCTGTATTTCTGAGGTAATGTTTTTAATTATTTCCACCGTGTCTGGTGGGCCCTGGTACAACAGCAGATGTGGTGATGCACCGCCTTTAGAACGCTGTGAAATCATGGAAGAGTGGAATGGTCTTCCTGCTGATCCCAAAGCTTCTGCGGCACTGAGGTTAGGATGGTCTCTTCTGTCAGGGAACCTTATTTATTAATGGAGTGTGTGGTTTCACTACCCAGACGACCCTGCTGGCGGACACCTTCTAGCTGCCCATCATGACCCCTAAGCAGGGGCAGCTTCCAGGGTGCAAGCAAGCCGCTGCAGTATCTTTATTTTATTTTTTAAAATTTTATGTGTATGAATGTATTGCCTGCATGCATGTCAAGTCCATCTGTGTGTTGCAATACCCACAGAGGTCAGAAGAGGGCATCGGATTCCCTGGAACGACTTACAGATGATTGATAGTTTGGGTTCTGGGAATCAAACCCAGGTCTTCTGCACAGCAGCCATTATTCTTAACCACTGAGCCATCTCTTCAGCTCCTTGGATTATTTTTTTATTTTATATATGAATGTTTTGCCTGCATATATATGTATGTGTACATGTGTCATGCAGTGCCAGCAGAGGCCAGAAGAGGGCATTGAGTCAAGGGTTGTGACTGCCTTGTGGGTGGTGGGAACCTGCCATGCATTCTCTAGAAGAGCAGCCAGTACTGTTAACCACTGAGCCATCATTCCAGCCCATTTTGGTTTTTGAGACTGTGTCTCACTATGTAGCCCTGGCTGGCCTGAAACTTACTATGTAGACCAGGCTAATTCTGCTTCCTAAGTAGTTGTATATCACCATGCCTTGCCTGTAAGCATATACTGAACATGAGAAATCATGTCCTTTAGAACACAGGTTGACTGAGATAATGCATTTTATAAGGCATTATCTGAGAATTATTTCAGCCTTGTTCTAACAGCCCAAACTCAAATGCCCACTTTTTGTTTGTTCTCCAAGTAGAGTTATAGTTAATACTTTCTAAGGGTTTGGATATATTCTTAAGTTTGCTGATAATATAGAATAGCTCTATGGACAAAGTTTCAGTTAACCTCAAGAGTAACTGAGCTGCTGTGTGCCCAGTCCCAGAATCAATAGTTCTTAATCAGGAGTATGTGTGTACTGACAAACTTTAAGAGCCACATATGTCTGCCCCCACCCTACCTGTTCATGGGAAAATGGGATATTTATGAAGGCTTCTGGCTTCTTAGCTTGAAGACCAAGAACTCTTCTGGTTAACACTTACTGCAAAAATGCCCTGCTTGGGCACCAGTGCCAAGGTCTAATGCACAAGGAAACCTATGTGGTGCTTTTCAGAAGAGTCTCAAAGCATGCTTGCCAAGAAAAAATTTTCCAACAGCGAGTCTGCAATTTGTATCTGTCCTCTACCTATTATAAGAAAATTTTATTTAATAGGATGAATAATATGTATAAGGAAACAGTGACATTGATATCTTGAAACTAGTATTATATTACAAAGACTATAGCTTGAGTACATTTGTTCTTTTCTATCCACCATTAAACAACTTTAAGAGAAGTTTGTGAATATGAAGTTTATCAGCCAGCCCAAAACTTTGTGTTGATAAGGCTGAATTTCCTTCATTGGTAAAGCTGTGATGGGAGTCACTACTAGAAGTACAACGTCTGCAAAGAAAACATACTCTAGGGGCAAGTGCCTTGGTAGCAAACTAGGGCTTTTGGAAATTTACTGTTACAGAGCTAGGTATGGTGCCCCACGCCTTTAGTCCCAGCATTCAGGAAGCAGAGACAGGTAAATCTCTGAGATTAAGGCTAGCCTGGTCTACGTAAGATCTTATAACTTAGAGCCGAGCACAGAAGACTCAAATTTCAGTGTCCACAAGTCTGTTCCCTTTCCAAACATAAAGTGCTTACTTTACAAGGTGAGCAGAGAGTGGAACTTGCCCACTGTCCTCAGCTCTAGACCTGCTCCATTGTAATAGTCAGTAAATAATTCATTGAATTGCATCAAGTAAGTTCACAGAAAATGTTGAGTTGAAACAAATATCTGACACATTTGCAGTCTAACAAAATATAACTAGGCTGCTTTCCTGAAGACATTAAATGTATCCTCTTTGGTCATTTGCCAAAATTTACACATTATGTGTACACCTTGGGATGTGCTGAACATAGATTGTTGACTGTCTCATGACTTCAGAACAAGCTAATAAATTAAGAAATAAAACTATATGACTATATTCCTCTGACTAGAATTTTCTAGAGAAAGTAGAAATGTACTGCTAACCACTGAGGCATCTCTCCAGTCCCAGAAACGGTAACTTTTAAAGTAAAAATAGGATTGACATATTGTGTCCTCACCAAACTCAGTTTGTGGTGATTTGCTTCCCTTGCTTTTCCCTTCCTGTCCAGTGTCCTCCTTTTTCCTGTCTAGTAATTATACCAGAATATATAAAGGTGTTTTATTACCCAGATTGCTTTGTTGTCAGCTTGCATACTCCATTACAGAATCTACATGTACAGCTCATTGTTTAAAGCTGCATTGCTGCTTAATAAGCAGATGCAAGGCAAAATAGTACTTGATTATCCCTGTTTCTGTCCTTATTTTTGCCCATGTCTAATAATAAGCTGTGGGAGATGATTTTAAAGACATATTAAGTAAGCTGGGCGTGGTGGTGCATGTCTTTAATCCTAGCACTTGGGAGGCAGAGGCAGGCGGATCTTTGTGAGTTCAAAGCCAGCCTGGTCTACAGAGTGAGTTCCATGCCAGCTGGGGCTACAGGGAGACCCTGCCTCGAAAAGACCAAAAAAAAAAAAATTGTTTTGATTTATTTATTTTTTGTTTCTCTTTCTCTCTCTCTCCTTCCTTCCTTCTTTTCTTTTCTTTTCTTTTCTTTTCTTTTCTTTTCTTTTCTTTTCTTTTCTTTTCTTTTCTTTTCTTTTCTTTTCTTTTCTTTTCTTCCATCATTTTGAGACAGGGTCTCCCTGTAGGCCCAGCTGACCTGGAACTCAATTTGTAGACCAAGCTGGCCTTGAACTTACAGAGATCCGAGTGCCTCTGCCTTAGGAGTGCTGGGATTTTATTTTTATTTTTTTACATGTATGAGTGTTTTGTCTGCATGTATGTTAAGTTTACCACATATGTATGGTGCCCACAGAGTCCAGAAGAGGACATCAGATCCCCTGCAACTAGAGCTTACAGAAAGTTGGCAGCCACCATGTGGATGCTGAAAATTGAACCCAGGTCTCTGCAAGAGCAGAAAGTACCCTTAACCATCTCACCAGCCCTAACAGAGACTTTAAAAGGACTATCAGACCTCACAGATTCAATTCTTGAGCTAAGTAGAGATGTGTGCAAGTGAATTTCCTAAACATACAAGGCACACTCACAGGAGCCCTGCAGTCAAAGGCGTAGAGGCTTGGGAGATGGTCAAGGGCAGGAGCTCCAGCTAGTTAAAAATTAAAAAGGAAGAGAAAGAAGCTGGCGGAGTCAAGCAAGTGCCTGATGTAGCTTACTAAATCCCTGCTTTTCACTTTCTGTCTCCCTTCAGTTGTGAAGTTTAATACAATTTTAGGATAGCATGTGATACTCTGATACTCAGATATAGATATAGATGCTTGTGAAGCATGTGGCTAGATTTATACATTTCTCATGAGATGCTTCTGATGTATTCAAATATAATAAAAAAATTTTTTTTCCACTTTTAGGCAAATTGATTTTGTGTAGCAAAGAAGTCCCAGCACAAGACTTGAGGAAACTCTGTGAGAGACTCAGGGATATAGATTCTAACAGTTCCAGGTTAGCAAGCAATATACCACGGTGCGCTTCTCATGACCCTGCTTCTTCACAGAAGACTCACCATAGAGTTTCTTACCCAGTACGAACATCTCCAGCACGTCTCTCAGAGAATCAGTTGTATACAGGGGAGAGTACTGGCTGTGGGAGTCACTCTGATGAGTATACTATGAACTATGAAGGCTGGGATGCAGTACCCGATGAAGCTTATGACCTACTTGATAAACTTCTGGATCTCAATCCAGCTTCAAGAATAACAGCGGAAGCAGCCTTGTTACATCCGTTCTTTAAAGATATGAGCTCCTGATAGTGATTCTTCATTTACTTACGGGTGTGTGTTGTGAGGTACAGTACAGAATCACAAGTTCTTGTTTGGATCCAAGTTGCCAGGATGAATTATTTATTTTAAAATTACAATGTTTGCTGTATTAGCGGATTGTAAAGTGCAGTCTAAGAATTCTTAAAGTGCCTGGGAAAGTTCTTAACCTAATCTTTGAGTTCAAACCACCCAAGTAGAGTAAGATCTTTAGTTTCCCCAATTTCCACTGCTGTGGGACCAGTTTTAACTTGACACATGGGTTCAAGGTGCAAGTCTTAATGGCTGAGATCTAGAATAAGAGTCAGAAGACCATTTCCAGGTTTGCAATAGGACAAGCTGTGTGTGCTTTGGAGAAATTTGTTCTGGTGCTGATGCTTGTAGTAGTTCATAGGTAAAGAAGGTAATTTCCTTTCCTGGAAGCATACATTAGCATACATTATACCTTTTATGAACACAAAAACAGTTATTGAACAGAAATGTTTGTCACAGGACAGACATTTAAATTCTAAATCTTTCCTAAAAAGCATTTCATGAAAGCATTTTTGCATAAATTATCATGGATTTTTCTTCTCTGTCCTGTCTGAACCATACTGATTCTCCTTGTAAATTATCTGGTGCTTTCTACCAAGTTTCTGGGTGCTTTATTAAATATTACATGTATTTATACTTGGGAACCCAATGCGTGCACACTGGTTGATAACACAAAGCCATGAAGTCAAGGTGAATGTTAATACTCCAGAATGCTGTTTTTTTTTCTCTTTCCAGTATGTTTTTTGCATACCATCTTCATTTATATAATTATGTTGTTGCTGCGAGGAAAAGTGAGTGTAGACTTGAAAATACTACTGGAGGCTTCCCCCCCACCCCTTGCTTATAGAGCATCCAGATTCCTATACCTGTTCTACACTGGTCTTGCTCCAACAGGGATGATTACTGGAGTCTTGGGTGGATTAAGAAGAGAAATAATGAAGTAGACAGTAGAAAAGGACCTAAGATACAGAGATGTGTGCGCTATTTACACTCTAAATTGATACATATATATCTATGAGAGCACATCAGACTTTCTAGGGAAATAAGTCTAGAGGGTAGATGTGTTGAGAGGTTTCTCATTATGTAATCAGAGTTGATAGGGAAATCTTTTTTTTTTAATAACATATAATGGATATGTATTTAATAGAGTACTTCTCACTAAGGATCATTTACTCAATATAAAGGTTTTTTTAATATATGTGAAGTCTTCCATTTTAGTATTAGATACATTGAGTGCATTTTTGTTAAAACTTTTTTCCTTCAGACATAAAAACTTCAATTTTTGGCAACTTAATACCTAAGTACAACATCAACTTGGTAGATAAAATAGAAACCTAATTTTTAAAAAAATGGAGAAAAAAGACTCCTCAAGGAGTCAAGAGGCCATGATTATAACTGAACAGTGAACTTTGACAATTCTGAAAGTACGAAGTAATATATAAATTTAAGCCATTTTATTTTGACCCTGTTTGTAAGCAGCAAATACAAATTATAGACTGCATTTTTAGTGCACTATTTATTGTAAAGAAAACATTTTTTTTCCCCTCATTTAACATAAAATGTTCCCATTTTATGAGAAACAACTAAGAATGTGTAATCACCCTATTAACTCTGAGAACTATAGAGATCAAACCTCAGGTTTAGCCTCAACAGCATAATGGGTCTCAGTGTGTCAGGGTGAAATCTGATTCAGAAAAGCCTTCAAAGTTACATCTGTCTATTTCTCTTTCATGCATACATCCCCAAGCAAGCACATATACCCGTAGTACTGAGAACCACACCTAACAAGAGAGCAATTGATCTCCAGCTTCTACTGCTTTAACAAGAGGCATAACCAAAAACAGTGAAGAACCAAGATCAGTTGTGTTGAAACTGAAGACATGATGTTGGCATCTTGAGGGTTGAATGTTTATAATTCTATCTGATTTGAACTATTCAGTCTCTGAAACTCCAAATGCTGAGGCTAAGAGCTTACATGAGACACCGCTTGCCAATTACAGGAATGGCCAATAGGGAACTCTTCCTTACCCAAAATACTTTTCTTATTTTGAACATGGATAGATCAGTTTGTCTACCTAATAATCTACTTGATCTGTGTGTGTGTGTATATATATATGTATAATATCTGTGTGTATGTATATACACATTGATCTCTCTTATACTGTAATCATTTTTCAAAACCTGAATATTTTTTAAATTTGTATTTAATAATAAAGTTACCTTTCTAGATTGTTATTGAGACTACTCACAATAACTTGAGCCAGGTCCACATGCCTCGTGCCTGCGGCTTGTACAGATGACTGGAGCTAAGTAGAGAAACAGAAGAGGTGGTGGGGAGAAAGGAGAAGAAATAGCTTTTAAAAATTACCTTCCACCCCAGGCCAGCTGGGACTAAAAGGAGACCCTGTCTCAAAAAGACAAAAGAGAAAATTACCTTCCTTCTGAAATTAATGAATAATCCCTCTGCTGCAAGTAGTGGCTGATACAGTCATAAATATTGACCTCACTGGTGGGATACGTGGAAGATGGAGACATCTCTACAGAATAGTGCTCAATGACTTCATTATCAGATTTTTTTCAAATCACAGTAATCAAAACAAAGCCTTAATTCAGTTAATATTTTTAATTCAGAACTTAGCGTATCCTTAGAAAATTAACAGGGCAAAAAGTTAACTGCCAAAAGGAAGAGAGAGAAACAGTCTCAAAAAGTTTGGAATTCAGACTGTTCTTTCAACTTTCCATTAAGACAGAACACAATTGACTTGTAAGGACTGAAGGTAAAAATAGTGTTGGAAAAGATAGCCAATTACAAATTAGTCTCCAGGGAATTTTGATAAAATTGGAGAATGTTGCATCAATTTGGGGAAAACATGCCACTGTTCATCAAAATTAGGAACTTCCACATGCATATTCTTCTGGTACTTATGTGTGTACATGTTTACCTTTTTCTAGAAAGATTTTATGTGTATGAGTGTATTACCTTCATGTGTGCAAGTGCACCCATGCCATACGATGCCTACAGAGGTCAGAAGAAGGCATTAGATCTGGAACTGGAGTTAGGGACAGTTATTAGCTGCCCTGTGGGTGCTGGGATCAAATCTTGGTCCTCTGCGAGAACAGTCAGGGCTCTTAACTGCTGAGCCATCTCTCGAGCCCCCACTTTTTTTTTTTTCTTTTTTTTTTTCCTGAGAAAATTGCTGCTGTTCAGCAACCCCAGGGATTACCTGTCTCTGCTGGGATTACAGATGTCCACCACTATGCCATATTCTATGAGTTCTGGGGATCAGAATCCATATTCTCATGCTTGTGTGGCAAGCACTTTTTACTGACTGAAGCCAATCTTGGCCCCTTTTGTGTTTTGTTTTGTTTTGTTTTGTTGTCTTTTCGAGACAGGGTCTCCCTTTAGCCCCAGCTGTCCTGGAACTCACTCTGTAGACCAGGCTGGCCTTGAATTAATAAAACAAAGATCTGCCTGTCTCTGCCTCCTGAGTGCTAGGATTAAAGGCATGCACCACCACACCTGGCTCCTTTTGTGGTTTTTTAATATCATTTTGTAATGGTAGCTATCTCCCTCAAATATTTTAATTAGGCAAAATAGTCATTTGTCTGTCAAGATGTAGAAGTTTGTATTGGGCATGGTCGTACAAGGACTGTGAGTTAGAGGACAGCCTGGGCTATATAACAAGACCCCGTCAAAAAGTTACTACTTAAGACCATTTTCTGATTATAAAAGTTCCTGGGGTATTTAACTATTTTTTCAGGGTCAGCTTTTTGAAAGTTCTTACTGCTCAAAGTTGAAATTGTTAAGGGTGTTTTCATTTAATAAGCCATGAGACATTTAGAACTATTAACAAACTACAAGTTTTGGCCTTCAAAATAGGCCATAGCTCTGGCATTTTTAATGAAACTTTCCCTTATAAGGAGATGATTATGGTTGTCTTAATGACCTAAATAAAAAATGTGGCTCAAGGATTTCTGTTCCAAAGACTTAAACTGAGTTTATTTCAAAATCTGAACAAAAGTCACCAAGTAATGTTAGTATCTTGGTTTCTGGCATCTGTGTTTCAGGAACAAATTTGTGTTACAGATGTCAGAATATTGATTGCATAAAATCTGGAAACCCACAGAACTTGTAGACTTAGATCTTAGTAGTTTCTGTTGTTTATATAATTTCAGCCCAGCACATCACTGAAAAGTTATTTATCTTAAAAAAAAAAACTGGCCAAATTTGGCGGGTGATTTTGCCTGCCAGCATCTGCAGACGTACTGTTTCCGCCCACATTTGTGCGTGTTGGCTGTGGTCTTTCGAGAACGCTAACTCCAGACAGTCATGTCAGATGTCTCTTCAGATTTTTTTCCGGTATTCTTAGAATTGATGTAACTGTTTCCTAATTTTGTCCCCATATGTGTCTGGACTGTCTTCTTTCCTTGAAAGGTGGTTGTTGTCACCAAGGTACCAGATAAGTAATCAGAAGTAGTTGATGTGTCAAATTGCACAGCCCAATTTTCAGTAGCATAACCACAGAGTCGGAGGTTAAGGTAAGGATTTAGTAAGTAAACAGTGGCATTTTAGATATCTCAAGTGAAAAAAAGCATGAGATTAGGAGACAAATGCAAATTGGCTGAAAAAAAAAGTAAAGCTCAGGAAAGAAGTGGAATTGAAACATGAAGAGCTTAATATGCCCTCATTTTTTTCTTTCTCAGAAGAAAATGAACTAAAAAGATAAATTGTCCTTGACCTCTGTTTTGAGTGCTTTATAAAATTACCAGTTGATAGAATAGAATTCAAAGGGATAAATAACATTCAAAACCCGTTTTTTGTTTGTTTGTTTGTTTGTTTGTTTGTTTGGTCTTTTATAGGGTCTTCCTGTAGCTCTGGCTGTCCTGGAACTTGCTATGTAGACCAGGCTGGCCTTGAACTCACAGAGCTCTGCCTGCCTCTGCCTCCTGAGTGCTCAGATTAAAGGCACATTCAAAACCTGTTTGAAGAATGTTTTCACAACTTTTATAAGGCAAGAAAGCTAACTAAAAGGCATATGTAAATATACCTTTTTAATTTCTTTTTCAGAATATTTTATGATTTTTATTGTATGAGTATATTGCCTGTGTGTGTAAGTGTACCTGTGTTGTAGAATACCCATGAAGGTCAGAAGAGGGTGTTGGATCCCCTGGAATTGGAGTTATGGACAGTTGTTAGCCACCAGGTGGGTACTGAGAATCGAACTCTAGTCCTGGATTTTAATTTCTTAAACATTCCCTGTGACCAGAGTATCCCTCTGCATGTAACATATCCTAGCCACCCTGGACCACACTGAAGCAATGCTTGAAGAAAAGTAACAGGTGTAAAAAGTTCAATCCCAGCACATGAAGATGGGGAGTGAGTAGCTTCTAGATTCATCTCTGGTTCTACACTTAGAGATGGCACTAGTGGAGAAGGGGGGGGTGGATCAAGGAGTGGCCTGACACCCCAAAATCACAAGAGTAATACTTGGGTACTTGTCAGTTGTGATGTGAAAGTACAAGGCTGAAGATAGAAGAACCATCAGGTGATTTCTTTTAGTCAGAAGATTGGCATACATTTCCTATCTACATTTAATTCGTGATGGTGTGTTTTTGTATGTGTATGAGTGTATTGCCTGCATGTGTGCACCTGTGCATTTGCCCTTTGTATAAATTCCTTCCATAGCTTTCCTGAAGACTGTAGCATCTGCTCTAGAAATGACTCCAACCGGAGCAAGACCAAAGAAGTAACTTAGAAGCAGGCGTATGTCTCTATAGCCTCCTGTTGTTATTTTAGCTCTATCTTTAGGAAAAAGGATCAGGGGCCTGGGAAACTTAGCTGCCCCCGAATTTCTCCAGACAGTCAACCTAATGCTTTTTTACTGAGTAGCAATTTCTTTATTTCTCATGGTGCATTGCTGATTACTATCTTATACTCAGATGCTCTGATTAAAAACAAAACCAGTCATACTGTTATGTATGTGAGTAATCTTCTAGCAAGTGTAACCAATGTTACCTTAAAATAACAGATTTCTCCAATGGTGGCAAAAAAAAAAAAAATGCCTGGTATTCTAGTACCTTTAAGGTTTTGGGTTTTTTTTTTTTAATTATAGTGTGCGGGCGCATGCATGTGGTGTGTGTGTGTATGTGTGTGTGTGTGTGTGTGTGTGTACTTCACATGCATGTGTGTGCACTCCCCAGTGCACACATGGAATTCAGAGGACAATTTTCAGGAGTCACTTCTCTTCACCGTGTGGGTCCTGGGGATTGAACATCAGGTTCGGAGAAGAGCACATACACCCACTGAGGCCTGTCACTGGCCCCTTATACCTTTCTTTTAATTTGATTTAAAACTCTGAGTTTAGTGACAGAAAAGAAACATGTCACCACTTTTATGTTAAAATGAGCACTTTAGCATCCTTCATGTCTTTCTTGTGTCTTAGGAAGCATCCCCTCTTCATCTATCCCATATATTGTGAGTAAACAAGTGCCTGATGGCTACAGGGTTGTGCTTCATAAATACTACCTAAATGAATACACTTGTTAGATTTAATTAGTTTTCTTGGAAAAATATCAAACCAGAAACCTATTAACAAGTGTGCCTTTTTCTTTTTTGTTGTTTTTTGTTTTTTTGTCTTTTCGAGACAGGGTCCCCCTGTATCCCCAGCTGTCCTGAAACTCACTGTGTAGACCAGGCTGGCCTTGAACTCAGAGAAATCTGCTTGCCTCTGCCTCCCAAGTGCTGGGATTAAAAGCATGCACCACCATGCCCTGCTCTGTTGTTTTGTTTTGTTCTGTTCTGTTCTGTTCTGTTCTGTTCTGTTCTGTTCTGTTCTGTTCTGAGACAGGGTCTCATGTAGCCCAGGCTGGCCTTCAACCTTCTGTGTATTGAAGATAACCTTAATCTTCCTGCCTCAATCTCCCAAAATGCTGGAATTAGGCATGTGCCACCATGTACAGGTCAAGAAGCACCTAAACTATACATACATAATATATATATATATATATTAAATATATATATATATATATGTGTGTGTGTGTGATATATATATATGTGTGTGTGTGTGTATCTATATATATTTAAATTTTTTTTATTTATGTGTATGAGTGTACTGTCTGCATGTAGGTTAGTGCACCCGTGTCGTCCAATTCTGTGGAGGTCAGAAGAGGGCGTCGGATTCCCCTAGAACTAGAGTTAAAGACGGTTCTTAGCTGTCATGTGGGTGCTGGGAATCGAACCCAGGTCCTCTGCAGTCGGTACTCTTAATCACTGAGGCATCTCTCCAGCCCCCGAGCACCTAAACTTTTACTTATGTGTTTATTCTTTATGTAAATTCCTTGCATAACTTTTCTGAAAATGATAGCGTATGATTTAGACTAAGATACTAAAAAGTAAGAAAAATTATTCCTTCTGTATCTTTTTTTTTCAAGTAGAGACTCCCTTCTCTATAAAAATGTAATTTCAAATCATATTTAGTTTTTAACCGGGCGTGGTGGTGCACACCTTTAATCCCAGAACTCGGGAGGCAGAGGCAGGTGGATCTTTGTTAGACCAAGGCCAGCTTGGTCTACATAAAGAGTTCCAGGACAGCTGGGGCTACAGGAGGACCCTGTCTGGAAAAGGCCAAAAAAAATTTTTTTAATTTTATGTATATGAGTGTTTTGTGTGCATGTATGTAAGTGCAGAGGCTGGAAGAGGGCATCAGGTCCCCTGGAACTGGAGTTATGGATGATTATTAGCTGCCATGTGGGTGCTGGGAACTAAACCTGGGACCTTTGCCAGACCAGCTACTGCTCTTAACCACTGATCTCATCAGCCTCTGAAGTGTAATTGGAATAAAGGCACAATTCTGATATGATGCTTTAATTCAGAGTAAACCAAAGAGAACTTCTGAGTTTGGAATGCCTTTACTTGGAATGCCTTTTCCTTCTGTCTGTATCTCAAATACATTCATTCATTTCTGGCCATCAGAAGTCCCGCTCCTCCCTCTACAAAGCCTATCACGGTCACTCCAGGGTGAAGGATCTGTTCCTTCCTACACATAGACCATAAGCCTCTTGAAGGTAGAGACTATATTTTACATCCTTTACATTTCTTCCCACCATATTAAGAGACTTAAGCTCTCCATCAGAGCTTTGAAGTTGCCCACGGCTTGACCCCATGGCATGTTTTGAGGCCTCACCAGGATGATCCAAGCCTAAATAAAGACAGCTCCTCTAATTCTTAGTTATCTAAAGGGTTCTGCTGTTGCCAGGGATATCTACCTAAGGCTTCCCAGCTCCCCCACCATCCCATCCATCTCAATACTGATTTCTGTCTACTCCAGCTTGCTAGTGCTTTATTCTCAGTTCATTGACCTCAGCAGAAGAGGAACAGCTGGTGGACATTTTATCTGTAAGAACTCTTCACATGCTTGTATGAGACCAGTGAGTAAAAAATTTCACAATTTTCTAGTATAGTCACATCTTAAATTTCTACTTGCGTGCCAAATGCTGTAACAATAAAAAAAAAAAAAAAGGGACTTACAAGTATGTATAGAGTGTCATGGAAAAACATATTGTCCACAGTTGATTATGCTTTACTAATACAATTCACACATGCAGGACCCTGTTTATCCTGGATTTTTCTAAGATAGCTTTAGTTCTAAAAATGCCATGTCAATTCTCAAAACTCATTGATGTGTTCTGAGAATTCCATCATTTCTGTATCCAGATCGCATTTATAAACTGCCTCCCTCCACTAGAGTAATACAAAATTGTTAGAAATGAATTCCAACTCTCTAGCTTGTGAAAGTATGTCCATTAGAACATGTGGCATTTGAGACCATCTGCTTTGGGGACTGATGGATGTGTGTAATCACAGAGAATCTTCCAGTGACCTTTGAGCATCAAGTGAGAGCTTAAATATTTTTGTTGGGGGTCTCACACTTAAAAGTATAAGTGTCGGCAGGGCTGGAGAGATGGCTCAGCGGTTAAGAGTGCGGACTGCTCTTGCAGAGGACCCGGGTTCGATTCCCAGCACCCACATGGTAGCTAAGAACCGTTTTAGGCCGGGCGTGGTGGTGCATGCCTTTAATCCCAGCACTCTGGAGCCAGAAGCAGGGAGATCTCTGTGAGCTCAAGGCCAGCCTGGTCTACAGAGTGAGTTCCAGGCCTGCTGGGACTAAAGGAAGACCCTGTCTCAAAAAGACAAAAAAAAAAAAAAGGCACCAAGGCTTTTATATATCTATTTATGGTTATTCTTTTACAGTCTCAAGCTTGTAATTTTTTTTATAAATTTATTTATTATTTCTGTATGTGTATGAATGTAGTGTCTGCATGTAGGTTTGTGCACCCGTGTCGTGCAATGCCACGGAGGTCAGAAGAGGGTGTCGGATTCCCCTGGAACTGGAGTTCCACTGGAATTGGAGTTACAGACGGTTCTTAGCCGCCATGTGGGTGCTGGGGATCGAACCTGGGTCCTCTGCAAGAGCAGTCGGTGCTCTTAACCGCTAGGCTATCTCTCCAGCCCCCTCAAGTTTGTAATTTAAGGTGGCCTTAAATTCCTGGTCCTCTGCCTCCAAATTCCTGAGATTACACGTGTGGACTACCATGGTCAGCTGCATCAGTTTTTAAGCTGTTGAGTGGAAGTAGTATCAACCTGGTATGCAGTGTGACTTTGCTCTGTCCACCAGATGGCAGGAGCTCCTTGGGCATGTTCTGAGGCAGCTGCCCGGGCACATCTGGATGGGCGGATCCGCGAGACCTGGAAGGCACTGAGCACTGCAGAGGGGAGGTAGTGAGCGTTTACAGCCCCTTCATTTTTTCCATTCACCCGCACATACGTCTCTGCTGTCCTAGTTACTTTATTGCTGTGATAAAACACTGACCAAAACCAATTTGGAGTGAGAAAGGTTTATTTCATCTTTCTCCTCCATGTGACAGTCCATCACTGAGGGAAGCCCAGGCGGAAACTTAAGCAGGGCAGGAATCTGGAGGCAGGAGATGAAGCAGAGACCACAGAGGCATGCTGCATCCTGGCTTGCTCCCCTGGCCCATGATCAACCAGGACCACTTGCCCAGGGGCACCAGCCACAGTGGGCTGGCTCCCACATTACTAACAATTAAGGAAATGCTTCATGGACATGCCCACAAGCCAGTCTGATGGTGGCAATTTCCAATTAAGGTTGCCTTTTCTCAGGTGTGTCACCTTGACAACCGAAGTTGCCCAGAATGTCTGTTCCTTCTCTGTGGAGCACTTTGTCAAACCCCAGCCTTGTACCTGGCCAACTCCTTTTTTTTTTTATTTTTTTATATTTATTTATGCGTATGAATGTATTGTCTGCATGTAGGTCTGTGCACCCGTGTCGTGCAATGCCGCGGAGGTCAGAAGAGGGTGTTGGATTCCCCTGGAACTGGAGTTTTCCTAGAATTGGAGTTACAGGCAGTTCTCAGCCACCATGTGGGTGCTGGGGATCGAACCCGGGTCCTCTTTAAGAGCAGTCAGCGCTCTTAACCGCTAGGCCATCTCTCCAGTCCCATGGCCAACTCCTTTTCATCCTTCACTCATCACTGACATTAGGCAGACTTTGCTGACCCCTTGTTCTGAGTTCAGGACATTATGCCCTCTTGTGCTCACTCATCAACTCTGAACACCCTGCCTGTCCTTCAATATTCTGCTCAAATGTTGTGTTGCCTTCTTTTTAAAAAAAAATTTATTTTTATTTTATGTGTATGTTTTGCCTGCATGTATATGAGTGCACCCCTGTCATGCAGTGTCCCTGGAGGTCAGAAGAGTAAGTTATTGGATCCCCTGGAACTGGTGTTACAGATAGTTGTTAGCCACCACGGGGTGCTGGGAATTGAACCCAAGTCCCCTGCAAGAGCACCCAATGCTCTTACCACTGAGCTGTCTCTCCAGCCTCAAGTGTTGCCTTCTCTTAACAGACCTGACCTTACCCTCAGAAATAGAAGGAATGCAGCAGCTCCTGAATCCTGGTAGGCTCGTTTTCTCCCCACTCGTGACATCGTCCTCCCCTCCCGCTCGTGGTTAGATGGTTCACCTGTGCTCACTTTCCGCGACTTCAGCAGTGGAAACCATGCTAAAGTCCAGCAAGGACATTCAACGCACCTCCAGGGGCTTTTCTTCCCCTCTGTTGGATATTAACTCTTGCTTCCTTCCTAATGTCTTTTCCCAGCCTCTTCTTTCTTTGTCCCCTGCCTCCATTGATGCCTCTTTGCCGAAAGGGAAGAATCCACTACATTTCTCTATGCCGACCTCAGATCCTAACCTGACCCCTGACCCTGATGGCTTATGAGATATACCTTGGTGTACTCAGTGAAGAGAGATTGTTTTGATAATCCAAATGAAGCTAAGAATGTTTAAATTCCTCCCACTCTCTCATCACCACAATGTCAGATGAATCCAAGTATGTTGTAAGAGCATGGCCTGAGGCCTGAGCTCTTGAGTTATGAGATGTTGCAGCAAGCTCTCCTTGTATAGCAATTTTATCAGCCAAGAACTCTGTCCTTAACCCCACCATCAACAAGTCTAGAGTACTTCTCCTTGCAATGCTCACAGGCTCAGAAGTGTCTGCCTCATGGAACATCTGAAATCTTCCTAAGAATACATGTGAGGACAGAAGACTCCTCCAGTTGCTGCTTGTTTCCTCCCAGAATCTATGTTTATACAGTTCATCCAAGTGGGGGCTCAGCAGAGGCACATGAGCCCCCAAACCCGATGCTGCTTTCATTACACATTTAAGGAATGGCAGATGTTTAAAGTGGCAGCTGGGATGCGTGCAGCAGATGGAAATGGGAACATTGTGTTCCTTTGCATGTGGAAGCATATATGTGTGTGTATACATACATATATATATTTCCTCATATGATGTTGTAATAGAAAAATCTGGCCTTTAGCTTTTCGGCTTTTCTCTGGAGAAGCTCTTTTGCCATTTCTTGCCTTGTGTGCATATGTAGGCCAGAAGACAACTCCAGGTCTTTTTGTTTTTCTATTTTGACACAAGGTCTGTCATTGGCCTCAAACTGGCTGAGTTGGTTGGGCTGACTGACCAGTGAGCCCTTGGAATTGGTTCATCTTTGTCTCCCCAGTGCTGAGATTACAAGGGCGTGACATCATATCTAGCTTTTTCTTTAAAGACAGGATCTAGGGGCTGGAGAGATGGCACAGCAGTTAAGAGTACTGGCTGTTCTTGCAGAAGACTTAGGTTCGATTCCCAGCACCCACATGGCGGCAAACAACTCTCCATACCCCAGTTCCAGCGAATCCAATACCTTCTGACCTCTACAGGGCATTGTACAACATGGTGCATTTACATAATGCAGGCAGAACACTCATACACATAAAACTGAATACTAAACAGAGGATCTCATTATGTAGTCCTGACAGAGATCCACCTGTCTCTACCACCCAAGTGCTAGGATTAAAGGCGTGGGCCACCACTCCTATTTTACACCCAGCCAGGGGGATTCGATTTTAGGTCCTTGTCCTTGCAAGGCAAGCATTTTACTGACTGAGCTATTTCCCATGCTTCCGTGCTCCCCTGCAATTACAGGCATGCTACCCATTTCCTGCTTAGTCTTTGTTTATTGTAACCTCCTAACTTTGGTCTCCTTTTCGCCCCATAATCCCTTTATCTTGCCCTGCATTGTCATGGTTTATAAACCTATCATCCTTGAACAACTGACAGTGGTGCCATTTTTCGGATCCCAAATTCCTTTGTCCACCAATTTCTAGCATAGGTTGTTTTGTTGTGTTTTGTTCTAAGAACTGCCATTTGGTGACTATTTGTTGGAGTACAAAGATTGCTTTGCTTTGAAGCTGTTGATCTAAACTTTCCATAAACCACTTTTATTTCAGGGGCTTAATTAAGTATTTGATACATTATAAAGATGGCTGTAGGAGATTTAAATTGCAGTGTGTGCCAGGGCTCAATGGTTCTGTTTTCTCTGGAAGAATCTAATACTGATCTAATCCTGACCCACCTTTTAATTGAATCCTACCAGGATCCAGTAGTCCAGGAGATATGTCTAATAGACTCAAATTGTCACTCTGAGATACTTGAAACATATATATATATGTGTATATATATATATATATATACATACATATATATGACATGAACATATATATATATATGACATGAACACAGAAAGTAAACTATTTGAGGGAAATATGTGGGGGGAGCAACACAGGAAAGGTGAGAAGGTGAATGTGAGCAAAGCACATTGATACTCATGTATGAAAATGTCATTAAGAAATCCATTATTTTGTATGCTTGGTTAAAAATCCATTTTAGAAATACAAAAATAGGGGCTGGAGAGATAGCCTAGAGAGATGGCCTAGCAGTTAAAAGCTCTGACTTAGCTCTTGCAGAGGACCCGGGTTCAATCCTCAGCACCCACATGGCGGCTGAGAACCGTCTTTAACTCCAGTTCCAGGGGAATCTGACGCCCTTTTCTGACCTCCGCAGCATTGCACGACACGGGTGCACAGACCTGCATGCAGACAGTACCTTCATATACATACAGAAATTTAAAAAAAATTTAAAGAAAAAAAAAAAGAAATACAAAAATAAAAAAGAAGAATGGATGAATGAATAAATATAGACAGGTCAACAGGTAAAGAGGTGACCATGATTGAAAAGATGGTTTATTACACTGGAAAGAGTCCAAGAGAAGGGGATGTTTCACACCACAGTGGGCCATGCAGGGAAGTACTAGGGGCTGCACAAGGGGTGGAAGAAAGACAGCATGTGCATGAGAAGGAATGGGCCAGGAAGCTGGAACAGGTACAAGAGTTCGGAAAACTGCAGACAGCTCAGAGGCTAGGAACTCACTACCCCAAGTTATCTGGTCACTGGCCCTGGGGTGATGAGGAGAAGGGGCTAGCAGCCTGAGTGTGATAGCCATGTCTCAAGCAGTGCTTGGGGGTATGGACTCTGTATTGGCTACTTGGGAAGGTATGTACCAAGGCTGGTGGTTTACTAGAGGGTGAGGACATCCTAAGCCAGAAATGAGTTGCCCTCTCAAAAGCTACTTCCCTTCTTCTGCCCCAGGAGGAGGGGAGGGGAGGGGCAGGTGGAAGACTCCATCACAAGGCCATCTTTGAATGCCTGCTGAACTCCTTAGAAGAAGTCTCTAAAGTGTGGTATAAAGTGAGAACTCAGCTGTGTCCAACCCAACACCCTCTACCCTCTGCCCTCTACCCTGCAGACCTAGCCTGGCTACGAATTTATTTTTCTCTCTGTTTCTGTTGTTCACACCTTCCTGTGGGATCATTTCAAATCCCTATTTCCTGATGACCCAGCATCCTTCTGCAATCAACTTGGTAGAGGTGTGAAGCCTGCCAACTCCTCAGGTAGCAGCCCTGCTTGGCACCATTTTCAGCAACATCCTGTGTTCAAACTTTCCAGTTCAACTCCAAATTCCAATTTCAGTTTGTGAAAATTTCCATGGCCTCCTGCTAGGCTACGCTTCATATTCCAACTCATCGGCATAGTGTTTGGCGAGACTGACGAAGCTGGTCTCAGCCCCTGCCAAAAGTTTCTCCTATCCTCTGCAGTCACCCCCATTGCTACCCTTGCTCACCAATAGCTTGCTTTTCTATCAGTCTGTCATTTCTAGTGGTGACATATAAATTAATCAGACAAAAATATTTTCCGTTTTTATCTTATAAGTTCTTTCATATTGTTGCATGTATCAGTAGTTCCTTCTATTTTTATTGCTAAGTAGTAGTTCATTGTGTGAATATATCACATTTTCTTTATATACTAGTTCATAGATATTTGGATTATTTACAATGTATACAATATTTGGCTGATAGTTGACTATAAACTTTTGTATATAAGTCTATGTAATTATTTCATTTCCATAAAGTACATACTTAGGGGTAGAATTTCTGGGTCATATGGTAAATATGTTTAACATTTAAGAAACTGCCAAATTGTTACCCAAATTAGCTATACCATTTGATGATTCCAGTTGGTTCAAATTCTTGCCAAAACTTGAAAACATTAGTTTTTGTTATAACTGTTCTAGTGGTGGACAGTAATGGTTTGTCATGGTTTTAATTTGCATTTCCCTGAGAAATAATGAAGCTGAGCATATTTTCAGATCATAAGTCTGTTTTGGTGAAGTACATGTTCAAATCTTGGCCATTATACTTTTACTAATTTGTTTATCTTGTTGAGTTGTTAGACTTCTTTTTTTAATGCAACGTGTGTGTGTGTGTGTGTGTGTGTGTGTGTGTGTGTATTTATAATTTAAAATCTAGGTTTTCCTGTCAAAAGAAAGCATTCTGTATTTGTCTTTCTATTTTGGCTTATTTCATTTAGCATAATGGTTTCTATTTATATGATTTTCTGAAAAATGTCANAGCGCTCCAGCCAGTGAGCCTGGAGCTTGCAGGGCAGCAGCAGAATCAAAAGCCGTCCTGCTTTAATAAGGTGCAAGTGAGAATTGACTCCCAAAGTTGTCTTCTGACCCCCACATGCACACCACAGAATGTGCACACCCATACACAAACACATTCTCATCCACACACAAATATGGAAAATTAAATATGTTTATTTTAATTTTTGTGGTCTTTTCAAGACAGGGTCTCCCTGTAGCCCCAGCTGGGCTGGAACTGAACTCACTATATAGAACAGGCTGGCCTTGAACTCACAGAGATCCACCTGCCTCTGCCTCCCCAGTGCTGGGATTAAAGGCCTACGCCACCACACCCTGAAAAACTTAGCTTTTTAAAAAGAGACCATTGAGGGCTGTCATGGTGGCGCACACCTTTAATTCCAGCACTGGGGAGGCAGAGGCAGGCAGATCTCTGTGAGTTCAAGGCCAGCCTGGTCTACATAGCAAGTTCCAGGCCAGCTGGGGCTAATGGGAGACCCTGTCTCAAAAAAAATAAATAAAGTTTTTATTTTGCACCGAATTTATCAACATTTTTTATTAACCCCATGTTTTTAGTGTCATATCTAAGAAATCTTTGCCTAATATATAGTCACAGAAGCATTATTCTATGTTTTCTTCTGTAGTTTTATGGTTTTAACTCTTCTATTTAGATCTGTTATTTATTTCTAATTTTTTAATATGAGATGAAAGTATGTTATTCATTTATTTTTATATTGATATCCAGCATCATTTATTGAAAAGACTATTGAATTGACTTAGCATCTTCAAAAATCAACTGTCCATAAATGTAAGGATGTTTCTAGAATCTGTTCTGTCTTGTTGAACAACTTACCTATGAAGTCAGTACCACACTGATTACTGTTGCTTTATTAAAAGTCTTCCATGTGTATGCTTGATAATAGTTTCAGTTGGATCTTTGCATTTTCACATTCATTTTAAGAGCAGCTTGTCAAAAGAAAGCAAACAACGAAGGAAGGAAGCCTGACTGCTCAGGTTTTGTAATGAATTAAAGCTATGGGTCAGTATTTGGACTCTTTTCCATTATTATTATTATTATTATTATTATTAGTTGCAATACTGGGACTCAAACCTAGAACTAGGCAAATGCTCTACCACTGAGGTAGATCTTTTCTTTTTTAAAAAAATTTTTTTTAGTTTATTTATTATGTGTATGAATGTACTGTTTGCATGTAGATCTGTGCACCCATGTCATGCAATGCTGCGGAGGTCAGAAGAGGGTGTCGGATTCCCCTGGAACTAGAGTTAAAGATGGTTCTTAGCTGCCATGTGGGTTCTGGGGATCGAACCTGGGTCCTCTGCAAGAGCAGTTGGCGCCCCTAACCACTAAGCCATCTCTCAAGCCCCAGATCTTTTTACTTTTTTTCTGTGGTGGTTTGTTTTCTGAGACAGGGTCCCTGGCTGGCCTTGAACTTGCAATCACCTTACCTTAGCTTTGCGAGACACTATAATTATCCATGGCTCCACCAGGCTTGACAATTACTGTCTTAACCCTCTGGAATCCTCTAATCCATAAACACAGTGGATCATTCTGTTCGTTCAGATCTTTGACTTCTTTCAGCCATGTTTTGAAGTTTTCAGTGTGTAGGTTTTAAATTACTTTTGATAAAAATTAGTCATATTTTTTTTAAGGATTCTATGAGTGGAATTGCTTTCTTGATTAATTTGTCTGTTTATTAATAGTGTATCTTACAACCTTGCTAACCTTGCTTAATGCTTGTAGTAGTTTTTGTAGGTTCTGTAGGCTTTTCTACATATTACACCATGCTGCCTGAAATTAAGGAATGTTACTTCTTCCCCTTCTTATTTGCATGTCTCTAATGACTCTTCCTTGCCCAATTGTGTTGGTTGGGAATCTCCTGTATAAAGAAGAACATTAATGGTGAAAGGAAACATTCTTGCTCTTTTGAGTACCATCCCTTTAATAGATCTTGGTGCTCCCTTTTCAAAGAGAATCTTGATGTCCTTCTTGCCTAAAAGACATAAAACTCATACTTTTTGTGAAAGATGCAGTGACTCCCATATTTCTCTCTTAAGGGTCCCTATAGAGTGGCCACATTTTCTCAACTTAAGAATTTCAGCTAGGCTAACCCTCAAGGGAAGACCCTGAAAGCCTGAACCCTCCTGTCCAGCCACAAGCTCACCTCTGCACTGTGGCCTCCAGAGCACCTGCTGAACTCCACACAGGCTGATCCTCCAAAGCTCCTAAACCCACCATGCTCGCCTCCGTCTCTGGTTATATCATCCACATCTCTCTCCTGGAATACTTCCCTGTTTTCCTCTACTGGTCAGTATCCTGCTCCTCTGTCAGCACCTAACTAGTTCTTCCTGGTCACTCCGGACCCCAGAGGTCTCCATCTCTCCACAGCTGTATTCTGCCACCCAGTTTAGCCCAGGATCACAGCAGGTTATTAGGCCTCTCCCAAATCACTTGGATGTAAGAAACTGCATATTTATTTTAAATCATCATCTCTAGTTAGAGTGCATCTACCAACACTGATAAGAAATCTATTATCAGTCAACAACCAGGGTGCCTCCTTAGAGTTCTTTGAGGCTCTTGTAGCATCTATAAGACAGATCTTCAATATTCCCTATCACTATAAGCTACTGTTTCCTAAAGCTGGTTAGGTAGGCAATGGGAACCAATTCATCATCCTTGCTGAGCAGTGAGTGAAATCTCCCAGTAAATCCTTGTCCACCAAATGACTCAGGCTTCGTGGCTCATCTTGTTTTACAGCAGTGTCCCTGTGGCCTTTGACACCCTCTGGACATCTTCTGGAGTACACCTAATGCCTAGCCTGGCCACAAGCAATCCAGGAAGCAGTTGAGGCTATCCCTGCCCGGCTGTAGTGATCAGTTTCAACGCCCAGCCTGCCCTTCTCCCACCTCCACCCTGCCCTTAGCAGTCCCTGAGGCCTTGGACAACCCCATCCACCACTGGCTGGTTGCAGATCCTGTAGTCCGTACTGTGCTCTTGCTTCCTGGAGAGTGCGTGCCTGCTTAGCTGCTGTGCCAGCATTTCCGTTGCACGCCTGAGGGCTGGGAATTACAAAAGTGGCTTTTCTACAGTCAGTTCAAGCCGGCCTGGCCTGACTCCCTCATTCTCCTTTGTCAATGAGGCAAATACTGGGGTCGTTCACCCAGCTTTGTGTCTTACAGCAAAGCAGCCTTCTCTCTGCCTTTCCTTTCTCTCTCAGAAGCCCCAGTTGTGCCTTCCCTTGACCCTGCTGTGAAGTGGGTGGGGAAATTGTTCCAAGCACAGACCCTGGGTATGGCTGCTCATAGCCACCTTTCCCTTCGGTCTGGTCTGCGTGGGGCAGCTCCAGGATGGCAGGGGTTGGGAGTAAACTGGAACACTTGTAGCAAGCAGCTCGTAGGTCGAGGGAGAGTGACTGAAACTCACATCCCTGGGGAGCTCCCCTAAGCCCCAGCTGGAGGTGCGGCTCAGGCTGGAGGGCAGGATGGTGCCCAGAGTCCTTGACAAAAAGAGACGTTTTTTCCCCCTTTTAAAAATCAGATGTGTTGGGACTGGAGAGATGGCCTAGCAGTTAGGAGCACCGACGCTCTTGCAGAGGACCCGGGTTCGATCCCCAGCACCCACATGGCGGCTAAGAACCGTCTGTGACTCCAATTTCAGGAGAACTCCAGTTCCAGGGGAATCCGAGACCCTCTTCTGACCTCCGCGGCATTGCACGACACGGGTGCACAGACCTGCATGCAGACAGTACATTCATACACATACAAAGATAAATAATAATAAAAAATGTTTTAAAAAAAAATCAGATGTGTTCTCAGGAAGCCCCTGTGAGGGCTTGTTGCTTCCTGCCCAGGGTCTTTCAGTGCCCACCCTAGGTAACTGCCTCCACACACTGCCGCTAATCTACTCCCACACCCCCAATCCTGGTTGGCCCCTCGCCAGTGTGACTGCACTTGAACCTAGGAGCCTCTTAGCTAAACCTATCCTCTTCAGCTTCCCAGGCTGCCTTCTCTTTTGTGCAGACTGTGTGCTCATCGGCATTAGCATCTCCTTTAACGCAAAGAAAAGTTTGGTAGAAAGGCAAGTGGAAATTCCTTGGGGCTGGAGAGATGGCCTAGCGGTTAAGAGCACCAGCTGCTCTTGCAGAGGACCCGGGTTCGATCCCCAGCACCCACATGGCGGCTGAGAACCATCTGTAACTCCAATTCCAGGAGAACTCCAGTTCCAGGGGAATTCGACACCCTCTTCTGACCTCTGCGGCATTGCATGACACGGGTGCACAAACCTACATGCAAACAGTACATTCATACACATAAAAAATAAATAAAAATTAAAAAGGCAGGTGGAAATTCCTGAAGACAAATAAATTCAATCTAGGTCTTTCCAGCTCTTGAGGCATGCCATATGTCCCTTAAACTCTGCATAATCAATCAATCAATCAATCAATCAACCAATCACTGTATTATTACTTTGAGACATTGTGGTGATAGTTTGAATAAGACTGTCTCCCATAGGCTTAAACATTGGAACACTTAGTCCCATTTGGTGGCATGTTTAGGAGGTCGCAGCCCTGCTGGAGGACTAGGTCACTGGGGGTGGGTTTTCGGAGTTCATAGCCTTGCCCCACTGCCAGTGTCACTCTCTGCTTCCTGTTTGCTGTTGGAGAGGTGAACTATCAGCTCTGCTCTCCCACCTCCGGCCATGCCATCCCCGCCATTACGGACTCTCCCTTTGGAATTATAAGCCCAAATAAACTCTTCCTTCTATAAGTTGTGTTGGTCGTGGTGTTTTATTACAGTAACAGAAAAATGACTATGACAATAGGTTCTCACTATACAGCCCTGGCTGCCCTGGAACTCACAGAGATCTGCCTGCCTCTGCCTCTTCTGTACTAGAATTAAAGCCCTGTGCCACTGCTGTTACTACCAGCCCATTATGTTTATTCATTGGTTTATTATTTTAGCCATGTGTGGTGATACATCTTTATAATTCAGCGCTCAGCTGAGACAGGAGTGTCTTTCTGAGTTCTGGACTAGTCTGGAATACATAGACTCTGCCTCAACCCCCCCCCCCAAATCCCAGCATGGATAAGGGATCAGCTTATGAGTTTCCACCCCATCTGAGGAGCTACTGGCAATTGATGGCTGTGGGGGGGAGGACCCGGATTCCTTCAGGGGGCCCAGAAAGGCCATCCATGCCCCAGTAGACAGACCCACACCCATGAACATAGAGGCAAACACTAAATGGAGTCAGCAGATATTAAAAAAAATAAGTGTGTGCGTGTGTGTGTGTATGAGAGAGAGACAGAGACAGAGACAGAGAGAAAGATTACAAGCACATGAAGTTGGGAGGGAAAAGTGTGGGAGATAGAGAAGGAATTGGAGGGGAAGGAAATTGGGGGGTAGACTTGATTCAAAAACATGAATATTAAAAAAAAGTTAGGGCTGGAGGGATGGCTCAGCTGTTAAAGGCTCAGGCTAACAACCAAAAAAAAAAAAAGATAAACAAAAACACATGGGCTGAGGATGTAACTCTCTGGTAACAGCACTGTGCTCAGCATGCCTGAGGGCCTGGGCTCAGTCCCCAGCACTTAGCCACTCCAAACAAGCAAAACATCTATCAAGTGATGTTGACCTACAGTTACCTTTTCTAGTTATTGGTAGATCTTTGCTACTGAAAATGTGATCCTTGGGCAAATACCATCAGCTTCTCCCTAGAGTTGAGAAATGCAGAATCTCAGGCTCCACCTAAACCCACTGAATCAGATCTGCATTTTGCAATGTCCCCAGGTGATTGGTACACACACTACAATGTAAGAACCTTTGCCCCATCAGTGACTGCACTGGGACACGAGTTTCAACGGGGGCAACCAGAACCTATGATTCTCTTCCTATCACGGAGCTAAGAGGTGGGAAGACTCAGGAAGGGAAGAAAGAAGTTTGAGCAGCCCACCTCTGGGTCCTCACACCCAAAAGTTTATTATGGCCTCAAGAGTCCCTAGTTTTTTGTTTTTTTGTTTTATTTTTTGTTTTGTTTTGTTTGTTTTTTTTTTTTTTTTGGTCTTTTTGAGACAGGGTCTCCCTGTAGCTCTGGCTGTCCTGGAACTCACTCTGTAGACCAGGCTGGCCTCAAACTCAAAGAGATCCGCGCGCCTCTGCCTCCTAAGTACTAGGATTAAAGGCGTGCGCCACCACGTCCGGCATTTATTTATTTCTGTGTGTGTATCAATGTACTGTCTGCATGCAAGTTTGTGCACCCGTGTCGTGCAATGCCGCAGAGGTCAGAAGAGGGTGTCGGATTCCCCTGGAACTGGAGTTCTCCTGGAATTGGAGTTTCAGACGGCTCTCGGCCGCCATCTGGGTGCTGGCGATCGAACCCGGGTCCTCTGTAAGAGCGGTCCGTGCTCTTAACCGCTAGGCCATCTCTCCTGCCCAAGAGTCCCTAGTTTTTACAATAGGTGACTATATATCTCAGATCTGGTAGCTGTGTTTGCTGTTATTGTAATCATGAATGGCTGCTGAACTGGGGCAGTGTATTTAGGGGAGCATGAGGAATGTTAAGGAGCCTATGGGGGGCGGGGGTCCTATCTTCATTTGTCTGTACTCATCTACACACCCACCACCCTGGACAGAGGCCTCCCCCAAACCCTTTCCAAAGCAACTTTGGTTTCTATAAATATTCTCAGCCTACATTCTATTTCTGATTTTCTAGTTCTTTTTCTTAGGATTTATTATTTTTATTCCATGTGTATGTGTGCATGTCTGCATGTATATACCACATGCACACCTGGTGCTCACAGAGGCCAGAAGAGGGTATCAGATCTCCAGGAAGTGGAGTCGTGAGTTGCCAGGTTAGTGCCCGAAACCAAACCCAGGTCCTCTGCAAGAGCAGCAAGTGCTTTTATCTGCCGAGCCTTCTCTCCAGCCCTGCATTTTTAGGCCTTAACATTTTGGCTTTTTATCCTGATCCAGACTTAGCTTGCTCCATGAGATAGGCTCCCCAGCCTCCAGTCCGATTCTTCCTTTAACTGTCAAACCTTTGGCAGATAGTTCTTTTACCACCTCTGTTACTTTAGGTTCAAAGTGAATGCAAGACACAGGCCAGGCCTGAAAGAGTCTCCAGCCTTGCGTCCATCCTTTACTTACACCGCACTGTCCATTATGCACTGCTCTGAATGCTTCAATGTTGTAATCTATCCAACTTGCATAATCATAAATGAGTTGTCCCCACTTTGAGGAAGAAGCTGGGGCTCAGATAGTTTAAGTTCCCCAGGGCCACACTGATATAAAGACACAGAGGATTTAGGTCCAAATATGGTTGCCTCAAACATCTGCTTGACTGAAAATTGATGCTTCTAACTCAAAAGTACAGTTTCACAATGCAGCCATTACTTTTTGTACATAAAAGTCCCTTTGTTTTTTTTTCTTAGAACAACGATGTAAAAAGTCAGTCTTAGAGCACTCTAGGAAGGACTGACTTCTTCCCTGCAGTGCTCAGACACTGTAACTCCAGTTCCCCAGATGGGGCCTCACTTATCACACAATGTGAGTCTGTAGAAGGATGGAAAATGCTCTGTTGCATCATCTCTTTCCACCCTTCAGCCTCAGAGCCTCGCAGGCCCAGGGTTATTCAGCACCTGTAATCAACACAGTCTTCCTGTCCCACAGGACCCTAACCCTGTGCCTTGGGTTTACCCTGCTCTCAAGGGGAGGCAGCCACACAAGGACCCCTCTATACCTTATCTGAATGTAATATAGATGGAGTTAATACAAAACTTTTACTCATAAAATACCAAATAAATATCTTGAAGCCTTGTGATTTATGCCACAATGAAAAAGGTTGAGGGGTGTAAGTACATGGACATGACATCCTGGTACCATACTACTATTTGCTGCCAGGGAGATCCTGGTCCAACTCCTCTTCTTTGATATCTCAGGCTGCCTCTTCAATACAGGCAGATTTCCCTTGTCCAACCTTAAAGGGACAAGCACAACATGGGTCACATAGAATGACTTCAGTTTCCTCATAGTGCAGATGAGATGTTGATTATATTGTAAGTACATAAGTTATATTGTGTCATTTCTCTTTTCCAGGAACAAATGGAAAAAAGTACTAGAGGTTAAAATATCTCAAAATCATTTAGAGAACTTAGAGTAGAACCTTCACCTTTTAGGTCTTTCAGAAAGATTTCTTAGGATTGTGAAATATGAGGTAGGAATTAATCCTACTTATGGGCCAGCAAGTAGACAGAAAGAAGCAGATGGAAGCCTGGCAATGGTTCATGCAGAAATAAGGCAGGGCACAGACACTTTGACATGTTTTTCTCTTCCTACAACATTGAATGCATCTATTTATTTTCTTATTCCATACTGCTGCTTTTTTTTCTATTTTAAAAGTGTTATCAAGCCAGGCGTGGTGGCACACGCCTTTAATCCTAACACTTGGGAGGCAGAGGCAGGCGGATTTTTGTGAGTTCAAGGCCAGCCTGGTCTACAGAGCGAGTTCCAGGACAGCTGGAAAAGACACACACAAAAAAAGCGTTATCATTTTCAGACATTCCAAATGGGCAGTCCTAATATTAAAGTTGGAGAAGTTGAAATTTGAATTTTAGAGTTTGGAAAGCTTCTGTACTTGGCCAAAGCAATTAGTGTCAGTTTCCTGACCTGTAGATAGAAATTACTACTACATTTCTCACATATGCTATGAGGAAATGAATGGAATATCTATAAAACATTTGGTAGGATGCTTGGCATGTAGTAAGTACTTGTTATAAGCATCACAATTATTATAATGTGTTTTTATAATTTTTTTATTTTATTTATTTTTTATATTATATTAAGTAGAGCTATAGTGTCTGAGTGCTGCAGGGAAATAGTCCTTCACAGAGTGCTTTAAGACTGACTTTTTTCTGGGACTGTGTTCTTCACTCAGCATAATGGCTTCGAGTTCCATCCATTTACCTGCAAAGCTCATGATGCCATCTTTCTTTACTGCTGCATAGAACTCCATTGTGTAGATGTACCACATTTTTGTTATCCAGTCATCAGCTGAGGGGCGTTTGGGTTGGTTCCAGCTCTTTGCTATTGTGAAGAGAGCTGCAATAAACATAGCTGTGCATGTATCTTTGCGGTAGGATGCGTCTTGTGGGTATATACCCAGGAGTGTTATGGCTGGGTCAGGTGGTAGGCTCATTTTGAGTCTTTTAAGGGTTCTCCACACTGTTTTCCACAGTGGTTGTATGAGTTTACATTCCCACCAGCAGTGGATGAGTGTTCCCCTTTCCTCACAACCTCTCCAGCATTTGGTGTCTTTTGTTTTCTTGATCTTAGCTAGTCTTATTGGAGTGAGATGTCTTAGTGTGGTTTTAACGTGCATTTCCTTAATTATTAATGATGTTGAACACTTTTTAAGATGTTTCTCAGCCATCTTTACTTCCTTACTGGTGGAGTCTCTGTTCAACTCTTTACTCCATCTTTTGAGTAGGTCATTTGTTTTCTTCTTTTTTAAGTAGTCTATATATTCTGGATGTTAATGCTCTGTCAGATGTATCAGTGGTGAAGGTTTCCTCCCATTCTGTGGGTTTCCTCTTCACTTCCTTGATTGTTTCTTTAGCTGAACAAAAGCTTTTGAGTTTGATGAGGTCCCACTTGTCAGCTGTTGTCCTTATTCCCTGTGCAGCTGCTGTTTGATTTAGAAAGTCTTTTCCTACACCTATGTCTTGTAGGTTGCTGCCGACTTTTTCTTCTATCATTATGCTAAGTGAAGTAACACAGTCCCAGAAAAAAAAGGTGAATAGTTTCCCTCATTTGTGGATGCTAACACCAAATCCCCAGTTGGCAGGCAAACTGAGCAACTTTATTATTATATTTCATTGTATCTGAAAGCAACTGTACTATTATAATATGAATCTCTTAATGAGCTCTAGAATTGACCTACCACTTGTATTCACACATTGTAACTACCATATATGGGTGGGAGATACGTATTCATATTCTAAAAGAAAAAAGAATGTAAAGTTATACTTTTTACCTGCATGCAACTTTACTGTTAAAATGTGAATCTCTAAATGTGTTTTGGAATTAACCTATAGTTTATTTTCAGATTTTGATTTATGTGTGGAGTGTATATATGCATATTTTGGAATAATATAAAATTAAAGGGAACAAAAAAAGAGAGAGAGAAGCCTATTCAAAGAACTGACCAAAACAGTAAACTTGTGCATCAAAAAGGTTATAAAAGACTGAGAAAAAGATGCAAGACAGGACTTAACATGTATGACAGAATCCATGAGCTCTGGTGGGGGGCAGGGCCACAAGGGGTGGGCATGGATGGGGGAATGAGACTAAATTTGATTAAGAAATGTATGAAATGCACTCAGTAAAAATTAACTTAAAAAAATCACAGTCTGGGAAGTTGAAAAATTTTAAGTGTTATAATAACTAAACTGATAAAACTCTCAAATAAAAATATTTAATTGTATTTTGAAATATAAATTTGCAATTCTAAAAAAAAAGACTGACTTTTTTCATTGTTGTTTTAAGAGAAAAAAAAAGACTTTTATGTACAGAAAGTAATGACTACATTATGAAACTGTGCTTTTGAGTTAGAAGCAACAGATGTTTGAGGCAATCATATTTGGACATAAATCCTCTCTGTATATTAGTGTGCTCCCAGGGAAGTTAAACCATTTTTTATAATTATTACTAATATGATTTTGTGAGTCCATTTCTCTAAGGAATTCTTGCTTTGTGGTCAGCAAGGCTTTGTAAGATCAAAATTCCACTAAATTGGGGCTGGAGTGATGGCTCAGTGGTTAAGAGCACTGACTGCTCTTGTAGAGGATCCGGGTTTGGTTCTCAGCACCCACATGATGGCTAACAATAGTCTGTAACTGCAGTTCCAGGAGAATTTGACACCTTCTTTTGACCTCCTCAGGCAATGCAGAATTATAGATGAGGGCAACACATTCACACACACGAAAATAAAAGGCATAGATAAAATATATTTTGTTAAAATTCTATGATATTTTGATCTATTTTTTTTTTTTGTCTAGTGGTTTCCAGTTTCCTTTTTTGCTGTGATAAAACACTCTGACCAAAAGCAACTTAGGAGAAGAAAAATTTATTTGGTTTGCACTTCCAGGTCATTTTTAATTAATTTGCATGTGTGTGTGCCTGTATGCAGATATTTACACCCTGCGTGTTTGGGATCTCACAGAGGCCAGAAAAGGATATCAGATCCCCTGGAACTGGAATTACCAATGGTTGTGAGCTGCCATATAGATGTTGGGAATTGAACCCTGGCCCCCTGCAAGAATAATAAGCACTTTTTTTAAAAAAATAAGCACTCTTTTTTTTTTTAATAGTTTGTTTTTTTAATATTTTATTTATTTATTTATGTATATGAATGTACTGTCTGCATGAAGGTTTGTGCACCCGTGTCGTGCAATGCCGCGGAGGTCAGAAGAGGGTGTTGGATTCCCCTGGAACTGGAGTTCTCCTGGAATTGGAGTTACAAGACGGTTCTCAGCCGCCATGTGGGTGCTGGGGATTCAAACTCGGGTCCTCTGTAAGAGCAGTCGGCGCTCTTAACCGCTAGGCCATCTCTCCAGCCCCTAAATAAGCACTCTTAACTAGTGAGCCATCTCGCCAGCCTCTCACATCCACCATCACTGAAGGATGTCAGGACAAGAATTCAAGAGCATGAAAGAGCATTGCTGGTTAGCTCGATTCCTCAGTCACGCTTAGTCACCATTCCTCCACAGCTTGGGCTCCTCTGCCTAGAGATGGTGCCACCCACGGTGGGGTGGGCCCTGCAGCATCAATTAATAGTCACGACAAGCCCCAAAGGCATGCCCACAAGCAATTCTGTAATCCAGGCTTTCCTCTTAGGTGTCTCGAGGCTTGACAATTGAAGCTAACCAGGACAACCTGTTTTCTGATTATAGCTCCTACATGCGGGATTGCAGCCACTTTCCTTGTCTTCACACTCGTTTCAGACATAGTGGGCAAGCTGAGATTTTAGTTGCTTATCTCAAGATAACAGTCAGTCATGGACTAGAACCCCCTCTACATGTTACGATTTCTTTTTAAAAAATCATTTGATGTGTATGAGTGTTTGTATTTAAGTGAAGCCATGTTGTGCAATGCCCACTGAGGCCGGAAGAGGGTGTCAGATCCTCTGGAACGGGAGTTAGGGACAGTTGTTAGCCACCATGTGGGTGCTAGAACTGAACTCGGGTCCTCTGCAAAAGCAGCCAGTGCTCCTCTAATTTCTTGATAACTCAGGTCTGAAATGTTAAGCCAATTACAGCAGGCCCAAGCCTAAGAATTCATACCTTTTAGAATCAGAACTTACTCTTTTTTTTTTTTTTTAATTTCTGTATGTGTATCAATGTACTGTCTGCATGCAGGTCTGTGCACCCGTGTCGTGCAACGCCGCGGAGGTCAGAAGAGGGTCTTGGATTCCCCTGGAGCTGGAGTTCTCCTGGAATTGGAGTTTCAGACGGTTCTCAGCCGCCATGTGGGTGCTGGGGATCGAACCTGGGTCCTCTGTAAGAGCGGTCGGCGCTCTTAACCGCTAGGCCATCTCTCCAGCCCCAGAACTTACTCTTACTTTTAGCTTTTTTTTAAAATCTTTTTGTAACAGGGTCTCCCTGTAGCCCACAACTTGTCTGGAACTCATTACGTAGACCAAGCTGGCCTTGAACTCACAGACATCCTGCTGCTTTCATTTTGTTTTTTAACTTTTAACTTCAATAGCAAAAAATATATACAGGGCATCAGATGGTCTTGGAAGTATTGCAAATAAAAAGGTTTGATGCGTACAAATTCCATTATATCAAATCTACTTCATCTGGCATGGAGGTGCATGCCTGTAATCCAAGCACATGGGAGTCAGAGTCAGGAGGATCCTGAGTTGGAGGCCAGCCTGAACTGCATAGTGAAACCTTGTACCCAACAGTAGCTGCAGCTGCAGCAGCAGCAACAGCAGCCACAACAACAAAGTAACACACACGCACCCTCAAACCCTATAAAGCCTAGTTACATTTCTGTGACTTCATTAAGTCTAATGAAGGAATTTTCCAGAAGTAGACTCGCTCCTGTGTAACCTTTGACCAAGACAAGTCAGGATCTTACTGCTGATTGACACTAGCTTTTCTGTGGTACAGGATGATAAACATGGACACCTCATGGTTCTCATCTGAGACCCAGCCTAACCTCAGCCCTTTAACATATTTTCAAGTCTGTTTCAAGTCAAAACATTTGCTTTCTCACTCCAGTTCAGAGTCCTGTTTATTTATTCAATGACCATTTATGGACGCCTTGCTCGGGCTAGCCTCCATTCAAGTGGCTAGAGATATGTTAAAGAAAGTGATCTCTCATTCTAGAGGAAGGAGATAGTCATTAATAAAACAACAAAAAGTCATAAACAAGAAAGACATCAGATAGTGAGCAGCACTACACAAAGATTCATTGCAATGATTACTACTGAGGCATTCAATAGAGAGAATCTAGGCCAGTGCTTTCTACAGAGCTGTTGACAGAGAGTTCTCCAAGGAAGCAACAGGTGGCAGAATCACCTTTGACATCCAAGCAGGAAAACCTCTCCAGGAGGGGGAAATTCAAGGTCCAAAGCCCTAGGATTAAAAGGACATCACCATATCTCTCCCTATTTTCTTCTATTTTATCTCATTAAATTGTGAACTTGAGAGAGTCAAGAACTGGAGGATCCATTTTTATGACAAGAAAGTGACTCCATTGCCTCCTTCAGTCTTGTTAAAGCTTTCCAAAGTGCAAATTGCATTTTTTTTCTGCAAACATATAAGTTCTACCTTAGTGGATGCAACTGCTATACCCAGTCACTCAAGCAGAAAACCTGGGGTTCATTCAAAAGTCAGACTATGTTATCAAGTTAGTCCACCTGGTAAGCTGGCTATTTTCTGACATAGCAATTTCCCTTCTAGTTGGAATAAGATAATTAAAAGTGGCCATGGGACCTAATGTAGCATAGATTACTTTTTCTTTCAGTATTAAAATTAGAGTTTTCACCTTCAGAAACTGTGTCATAGAGCAACCAAGGGTAGGTTATAACAAATAACCCCTAGGCCATAAACATCCTGCAGCTCTCCTTCCAGTGGTGACTCAGGGATCTATATTCCTATTATCTTATATTGCTGACACCTGAACTCAGAGGCCATCCCAGAAGGGCACGTGAGATTGTGGACAAGTGTTCAATAAATGTAATGATCAGGCCTGGCAGCAATATATGTCATTTCTTCTACGTTTTATTGGTTAGAATCTAGTTTTGTGGCTCCAAGGACTTTCAAGGGAAGTCTTTGGAAGTATTTCAGAAGAAATAAATGACATGAGCCTTTGTGAGCCCAAAGTATTCTTGGTAATCATTCCTTGCTCCGAGAAAGTTTGTTTGCCCTAAAACGACCCTCTCTTCTCCAGGTGAAGCCATGTCTTACATGAGGAATTCAAATTGAGTTGGCAGCGTAAGATGGATAGAATGTGGAAATAGCTGACCATTCCTTTTGGATTATATAAGCATTTTGGATTTCGGATCAATCACTGGAAGAGAAAGGGTCCAAGGCGTTGATGTTCACTTCTAATCCCACAGTGAAAGATTGATAGACCATAACCTAAAATCTTAAGTCAAATAAGAATGAACTGGCATGTTTCTGCATGGAATTGACTAGCTAATTAATAAGAAGTTCCATAAAATTCACGACATGCTCAAAGACTATAGGACAAAATCATAACCACACTCCTTGAAAAAAAATAAGATTGGAGATTCATCAGGAATTCATTTTATCATATCAATACACAACTTCCCAGCTAAGGCTGTTCTAGATCTCCTCCCCTCTGAGTCACTCTGGCAATCCTTATGTAGTAGTTTCAAAGACTGGGAAATTATCCCGAAGGAGTCAGGGCTGTTGGTGGCATTGACTTTGGCTTCCCTCATGATTACTAGCTCTTAGTGTTGCCATAAGCCTGTTTTGAAGGCCATTCTTAAGTTGGCTACCTTTGAAATAGAAGGAGAAAGCCTGCGATTGTAGTCCAGTTTGGTCCCAGCCCAGCTACCCCTGCTGGAGAGAGTAGAGGAGAACCTTGAGTACGCAGTAATATTCCAGGCCAGCCAGGATGCTAAAGGGAGCAAATGCTCTCTGGAGTGACTGTAAAGAATGAACCCATTTTACCCATTGGTAAAGTATCAATACATGGACTCCTCTTTTCCCTGGGCAGCTGAAGCAGGGGCCCTGTAGGGGTTAACTATTTCCTGCCTTCAGATTTATATACAGAGGCTCATCTATGGTGTCTCTCAGTTGAAAATCAAGCTAAAAGCAGATCTGTAGTACTCAGTGCTAAGTACAGTTAGTTATGTAAGTGGTTACTTGATTTATTCTTTCTTTACCTCTGTACCAACAGGCAAGGTCTATGTCTTATTCTCTACAACCCAGCATAGTGTATGGCAAAGAGAAGGTGATAAGGAAATACTTATAAATGCAGAATGGCTGTGGACCACTAATGTCTCAGAACCCAGATCCTCCCCTTTGTTTTAGCCACACCCTTCCCAAGAATGAGCATTTTTTTCATTTCTCATTATAAATACAAGGTAGATTTCAAGTTGCTTTTGCTGCTTCCTTTTCGCTCTGGGAATATCAGAACCATCAACTTCTGACTTGATCTTCAGGATCAACTCCTTCATCGATTGTCAACTTTGGGCTAGAGATGAATAAAATAAAACCTCTTGGTTTCTAGTTGTTTATGTATATGTGTGTTCTGGGTATGTTTACTGGGACCAATTCACAAACCCACAAGATAAATACAGTCACATTTAGTTTCATCGCATGGAATGTGGCTTAATCTCTGGTCGCTTAGCACACCGTGGGATTAGAAGTGAACATCAACGCCTTGGACCCTTTCTCTTCCAGTGATTGATCCGAAATCCAAAATGCTTATATAATCCAAAAGGAATGGTCAGCTATTTCCACAACCCAGGGGATAGGGCAGAGGGACACGCTGTTGACACTGTCACGTAGCTGTGGAAGTGCTGCTGTCAGCTGATGCTGCCTAAGTTCTGTGTAGACCATGGAAGATCTGCCATAGATTGTTTTCTATGGTATGACAAAAATACCTGAAGCACTTGGGAGGCAGAGGCAGGAGGATCTCTGAGTGATCAAAGCCAGCCTGGGTTATGTAGTGAATTCTAGGCAGGCTGGGGCAAGGGAGATCCTGTCAAAACAAACAACCAACAGTAACAAGAAAACACCCCTGTGCCTGGGTAATTTAATTTAATCTATAAACAACAGGACTTCATTTCTCACAGCGCTGGAAGCTGTGAGTAGAACATCAAGGGAGTGGCAGTTTCTGCTTCTCAGATAGTACTCTATTGCTGTATCCTCCAAGGGAGGAATGCTGCATTCTCATATGATACATAAGCAGAAGTGCCAAATAGACCTAAGCCTGCTCCCTCCAGGCCTTTACAAGGCAGCGGTCCACTCACAGGCCAGAGCCCTCCTGAAACAAGGGGGCTCCCCAAACCACCACATTGAGATTAAGCTTTACTGTATGTGCTCTGGAGGGAACACTTCAAACCATAGCATGTCTTTACAGGAAAACAACCCCCTGGGGAACAGCAGTCTGTAAGTCTTTTCATGTTTCCTCCTCAACTCTGGAAACATCAGGCCTCATTATAGTTCATTTCCAGGAAACAGGCAGACTCACTTTTCTTCAGACACCCCACGGTGCTTATGGGCCTGTATGCCTACAGCGCCTCAGGACAGTGAACCTTCCAGGTTCTCTGACACATTCTTCAGTCAAGAAGCAAAACAAGGGGGATGATGGGAAAGGAGAAAAGAAAGGGAACACTGAACTACAATTTGAACATAAGCAGACAGTTCCATATGCCAGCTGCCTAGGCAAATTCTGTTTCTAGAGCAGAGAACAGATTTCTGTCTCTACATTGTACAACACCCCCCATTTTATTTATTTATTTATTTATTTATTTATTTTTTAAATATAGAATGCTTCACAAATTTGCATGTTGTCCTTGCACAGGGGCCATGCTAATCTTCTCTGTATCATCCCAATTTTAGTATATGTGCTGCTGAAGCAAGCACCAACCCCCCAACCCCCCATTTTAACTACAAATATAGAACCAGGAAGAAAACTGAGAGATCATCCTGTTAACCCATCTGGCTTCAGGTTGTAAGAAAAGAATTGAATTTTGGTGTGAAATTATATTTCAGGCAATAGGATAAGACTCCTAGGAGGAGCTGACAAAGTATCTGGGAGTTAAATCATTTCTTCTTGGCTTACAAGTCTATATGCACTTAGAGGGATACACTCAGTGGTGGGAAAACAGCTCGTGATAGGCACCAAGGTATTTGTCAGAAGGGCAAAGGCCGGGGTGAAGCAAATGGTGAGAAATCCACAGAGATAAGGGTGACCCCTACCTCTGACAGACCAGCCCTTTGATCTGAGAAGGGACACCTTCTTCCAGGTCTTCCAGTCATCTCTAAGATACTATCACAGACCAGGTCATCACTGTCAGCCTGAAGAAGCAAGGCCAGGCACTGACTTAGCAGGTGCAATCCTAGCATTATACATTAGCGGCCTTTGTGAAAGGAAAACATGAAGCCACGTGAAGATGGAAGAAGTCATTGTAAGTTGTCAATTCCTGAAGCTGTAAAGTGGATGGAAATAAATATTATTTTTATTTATTTTTTAAAAAATATTTTATTTGGGGGCTGGAGACATGGCTCATCGGTTAAGAGCACCAACTGCTCTTGCAGAGGACCCGGGTTCGATTCCCAGCACCCACATGGTATCTTTAACTCCAGTTCCAGGGGAATCCAATACCCACTTCTGACGTCCGCAGCATTGCACAACATGGGTGCACCTACCTACATGCAGACAGTACACTCATACACATAAAATAATAAAATAAAATAAAATAAATATTTTATTTATGATTTTCATTTTTATGTGTATAAGTATTACCTGCATGTATACCCATATCAGTGCACTGCCCACAGAGGTCAGAAGAAGGCATCTGATTTCCCCTGAAATTGGAGTTATGAATGGTTGTTAGCCACCATGTGTCTGGGCGTTGAGATAGAATTTGGGTCCTTTGCAAGAGCAGCCAGTACTCTTAACTACTGAGCCAACTCTCCAGCCCCTGGAAATAAATTTTAAAAATTGAGCTGTGGATATGGGCTAGTGGTAAAATGCTTGCCCAGCATTCCCAAGGGCTTAGGTTTGATTTTCAGCACTGTAAAAACAAACAACAACAAAAATCGAACAAAAGCCTACTCTTCTGCCAAGTGTGGTAGTACATACCTAAGACCTAGAATCCTAGCACTTGGGAGGCTGAGACAAGATTGCTACCACTTCAAGGTCAGCCTGGGCTACATAATGAATGCAAGGCCACCTGGTCTGTATAGCAAGACCCTAAGGAGGCTGAAGCAAGACAGTTGCAGAATTCAAGGCAAAGCCAGCCTGGGCTTCATAGAGAGTTTCAGACCACCCTGGGGTATAGTTTGACAAGCTGTCTCAAAACAATTACAAAATTAATAAAATTCAAATTCACTGCATTCTACAAAGCATCTGGTAGAAGCAAGTAGACCAAGGGAAGAGCCTACAGGTGTCAAAGAAATCGCCTCGATCATGTACCAAGCCCTACATCAAACACCAGAGCGTGAGACATCAGTGCAGTAAATTGAGTTTCATAGACGAAGATCTTGTGAGCAAAACCTACTTTCCTTTCCCCTGAACTGAGCCTCGCTGCTGAGTCCTGCTGGTGACTTATCACGGTTTCTCTCTTGCGGGGTGTTCTTCGCTAACAGTCATTTCAGAAGTTAAAAATAAAACAAAAGCAAAATAAAATGAACAGCAGTGCTACTAATTTCCTCGTTTGATCTTGCATCTTGACAAGCAGAGAACAGGCATCCCCAGCCTCCTGGAGACTTGCAAGGGGACATTCTATTATGACAGGCCCAGACCCACTCTCCTGCAAGTGGTTAATGGGATTCAGTCAGGTCCAGGCACTGAGCTTCTATCTGACGTGTGTGGATGCTCCAAAGGCACTGCTGGAGGAGAAGTGGGATCCTCCACTGACCTCATGGAGCCCTTGACCAAACAGGGACTCGGAGGTCCTCAGACAAATAGCCATGGAACAAGAGAAGGAGAATGCATTTTGCCTTGGGGGAGTTAGGGAAGGCTGTGAAGGTGATATTTGAGCTGAGTTGGCAAAACAAGGAGGAAAAATCATCTGAGGAGTGGGGAGCCAAGAGGCTTGGAACCACAGGGGTGAGGGGGCATGATGGAAGCCTTGATTGCGGGGGTTGGCTGGGGAGAAGATGGGGGTACTAGAACCCTGAGGTTCAAAAGCAGGCAGGACCTGGGTGTGGAGGGTTTCATCCTTGCTCAGGAATAAGGTTCAGTCAGAAGCTCGCTAGTACAAACCAACACTTGGTGGCCCTAAAATGTAATGAGAAGAAACCCAGTTGTCACAGGAGCCTAGTTGAAGGCAGAGCCTATTTCCCCAGCTCTTACCACTGGTGCCAGAAATTCCCAACATTCCACATGTAGAGACCTTTGGAAATGTGCACATTCCCTGAAATAGGTAACACTTTAACAAGCAGCCCCTCACCGGCTCAGACCTACACCCACAATCACAAACGGTTCTGGAACTCAAAGGCATGCTCTGATAGTAACCTGGGTTCAGTGTTTAATTCTGCCACTTGTACCTACCCCCAGAAGCTGAGTGACAGCAAGACAGCAAGGGCCCACAGGCACAGACCCCAGTGGCTGAGCGCATCTGTATGCATGCATATATTCTCCTTTGAGACTGCTTACCTTCACCACATCACTTCAGAGCAGGCTTGAGTTGTGTTGGTCCATAGAAATATGTCGCATCTGTAATTAATGTGTAATTTTCTGGTAATCTACTTACAAAAAGGAAAAAAAAAAAAAGAAACAGTTGAAATGAATTGTAATGATTCACATTTTACTCAAATATATCTAATATAATGATAGTATTAAAATGCTAATGAGCCGGGTGTGGTGGCGCATGCCTTTAATCCTAGCACTTGGGAGGCAAAGACAGGCAGATCTTTGTGAGTTCAAGGCCAGCCTGGTCTACAGAGTGACTTCCAGGACAGCTGGGGCTACAGGGAGACCCTGTCACGAAAAGACCAAAAAGAAAAAAAAATTCTAATGAGAGCTGGGCATAGTGGTAACACCTTTAATCTTAGCACTTGGGAGGTAGAGGCAGGCAGCTCTGTGAGATCAAGGCCAGCCTGGTCAATATAGCAAGTTCCAGGCCAGCTGGGGCTACAGAGAAACCCTGTCTCAAAAAAAAATGCTAATGAGATATTTTACATCTTTGTATGTATGCATGTGTGCAGAAGCCAGAGGACAACCTTGGGTGTCATTCCTCAGTTACTGTTAATCTTTTTCTTTTCTTTTTTTTTTTTTTTGTCTTTTCGAGGCAGGGTCTCCCTGTAGCCCCAGCTGTCCTGGAATTCACTCTGTAGACCAGGCTGGCCTTGAACTCACAAAGATCCACCTGTCTCTGCCTCCCAAGTGCTAGGATTAAAGGCGTGCGCCACCACGCCCAGCTAATCTTTTTCTTTTTTAATATATATATGAGTGTTTTACCTGTATGTATGTAAGTGCACATGCTATGCATGTCCTATAGAAGGCAGAAGTGGACCTCCGATCCTCTGAAACTTAAAGAAGGTTGTTAGCTGCCATAATATGGGTGCTAGGAACTGAACCCAGGTCCCCTGCAATGGCAGCCAGTGCTCTTAATTGCTGAGCCATCTCTCTAGCCCCCTGTTCATTTTTTTGAGACAGGACCTCCTACTGGCTTGGAACTGGCCAAATAGGCCAGGCTTGCTGGCCAGTGAGTCCCAAGGACCTGGAGTGAGCTCAGATCCTCATGTTTGTAAGGCAAGCACTTTACCTACAGGCCACCTCTCCACCCATTTTACATCTCTGTGTGTGTGCATGCATGTGTGTGTGTCTGCGAGTACTGTTTTGGAATCTGGTGTGTACTGTACTCTTGTAGCAGTTTGAGTCACATTTCCAGGAGTGACATATAACAAGTACTTCCATATTGGTCAGCATGACTCTGAACAATGGCCTACGTGACTACCCTGAAACTATAGCCAGAGCTAATTTATCTTGATCACCACCTGAGCGGCCTTGAGCAAGTTACTAAACCTGTTTGTTCCTCCTCTGTAAAGCTGAAGGAAAGATAAAGTTTAACTTATAATGCTGTGAACACTGAGATAGTCAGCTGAAGCCCCAAGAAGATGATTAGTCTTCTTCCACATGTACGTTCCTCAGCCTGAAATGCCCTCATCTTCTTCAACTGCAAATCCTATTCATTTTTGTTATGTGTATTGTGGTGTGTGTGTGTGTGTGTGTGTGTGTATGTGTGTGTGTGTGTGTGTATGTGCGTGTGTGTGTGTGTGTGTGTGTGTGTGTGTGTATACTCGTGTATGCCAGTATGGCCATTGGGGGTACACGCATGGATCAGAGGACAACTTTGGGTGTCAGCCTCCACATTTCTCTTTGTTTGGAGGTAGGTTTCCTGTTGCTTGCTGCCGCATATGCAGGCTACCTGGCTAGCTGGTGAGCTAACAGGGACTCTCTCGTCTTGTTTTCCCCCTTGCCTTTTACCATAGGTGTGTTGGGATTAAGATGTGTGCTTCCATGTTGTTCCTTGGGCACAGCCCATCCCTTTTAATTTGGGGCTGTCACTAGCCTGGAACTCACAGATTTGCCTAGGCTGCCTGGCCTTCTGTCTCTGCTGCTCCATCTTAGGGATTACAAACCCGTGCCAAAATGCCTGTCTTTTTCTTTCCATGGGTTCTGGGATCCTTGTTCTCAAAAGACAAGCACTTTATCTACTGAGCTGTCTTCACACCCCTTCTCTACCCTCTTTCTTGGCAAGCTTTCTTTTAAATAGGTATGATTATAATATATGGCATAGATTTCATAAACTTTAGTATTTGCCTCTGTGTTGCCAGGCACTGGGCTCAGTAAATGTAATAGATGTGTCGACTGTCCTGACAACATGAATAAAAGTTTACTTGCAATTACAGCATGTTTAAATGACTCGGTCTGCTACCTCTCCCCACCTCTTGATGGTTAACCTGTGGAAGGTCAGAGACTGGGCTTTTTCACAGTAACAGGCCGGGGCAGAGTGAGAGGCTCACATCAAATCCTGGTTTCTGAAAAACGTGCGTATGCTCAGAGAGAAACCCCACCTTCCTCACTACAGTGCAATTATGCTTTAATAGTTGCTTCATCAAAGAATCTGATTGCTGTGTCAGGAAGCAGATCTCTCCAGCAAGGGATGGAGGTTGAAAAATATGCACTTGTGGGACCAGGGGACAAAGGGAGCAGTTCCCCTCAAAGCTGAGTGCTTCCTCTGAAACCCCACAGGGCCCCAAACATATCATCTTTCAAAGGGTTCATGACAAGGCACAAAAGCTTTAAAACTTCAAGTCTTTTGACAAAAATCTTTATTTTTTTAAATCTACAAGCCACGTGGTCAATATTGAGTTGTCTCTGTCCTACTCATAAAATGATGAATAAAACCTTCTTATCAAGAGAGCTGCACTTAAGCCTGATACCACTCATGAATGGGTTAAAAAAATGTTCAATTCAAACAAGGGGAGGGGCATGAGTCCATGGAGACCTTTGATTACTGTTGTTCCCTAAGCCAGACCCTATCAGAAAGAAGGAATTTTAAAAGACTCAAGGATGAAATATGTGGAAAGCACACAGAGTCCCTATTAGCAAATATTGACTTTTGAGCCCTTGAGGTTAACCCAAAGCTGTTGTTTGAAGGTACGCTTTGATTTTTCCTTGATGAGTGCACTGGAGAGCCTGCCAAGTAGCAAAAGGCCTCAGTTGGTTGGGGGTTTTTACTGATTAAATACACACAGATACTATGCCTCAGACTGCCGGCATCTTCTTCAGGGAAATCAGATCTGTCCCACCTTTGGCAAGCCATGCAAACACCTGGGGGCTTGTAGTTTGTTACCCCCTCTGAAAACATTGCTTTAGCAATGTAAAGGAAATCTCTCTTGGTCTCACAAACTGTGCCAAGAAGACCAGGCCCGATGCTAAAGTAGTGGGCCACAGGGGCTTCTGGGAACACTGGTAACTCTAGGCTCCTCTGCCGCCTCCGGGATTTGAAAGGGAAATCAACCAGCAAATTCCTTTTTTTTTTTTTTTTTTTTTTTTTTTTAGTCTTTTCAAGACAGGGTCTCCCTGTAGCCTCAGCTGTCCTGGAACCCACTCTGTTAGACCAGGCTGGCCTTGAACTCACAAAGATCCGCCTGCCTCTGCCTCCCAAGTGCTAGGATTAAAGGCGTGCGCCACCACGCCCGGCTTCACAAATTCTTTAACTTCTTGTTTGCCCTATGTTCCTTCTCTCCTTAAATTCAGTTGAAATGAAAGGGCTCAGTGGTAATTGAGAATATCATCCAGAATCTCCCCAGGCCCTGTTCCTCCTGACTCCTCCCATCAGCCTGAGTCTTCTTCAGGAGTTGCCTGCCACCTGCCTGAAGCTCCCTGGATCATAGTTACTGAAGGTAGAGCTTCTACGAACCCTGTGAGGCTGCTATTCAGCACACATCATTCCTCCTGCCTGACTTTTTTTTTTTTTTTTTTTGAGACAGGGTCTCCCTACAACCTCAGCTGGCCCGAACTCACTCTGTAGACCAGACTGGCCTTGAACTCACAGAGATCTGCCTGCCTCTGCCTACTTCTGCCTCCCAAGTGCTAGGATTAAAAGTGTACACCACCACGCCTGGCTTAAAGACAATTCTTAGCCGCCATGTGGGTGCTGGGAATCAAACCCAGGTCCTCTGCTAGAGCAGTTGGTGCTCTTAGCCACTGAGCCATCTCTCCAGCCCCCTGCCTGACTCTTAATAACAACTCACAGCTTCTATTAAGGAGCCATGAACCAGGAGGGCACAGGGAAGAGACTCTGAGAGTTTCCTTAGGTCAGGAGAAGGTTGCTCTTAACCCAGCAGGTGCCCATCAAGTGCTTGCTATGGACTCCCCACACCTGACCCCTTCCTACCCCCACCCATCCCCAATAGCCCTCTTTTTTTTTTTTTTTTTTTTTTTTTTTTTTTTTTTTGTCTTTTCGAGACAGGGTCTCCCTGTAGCCTCAGCTGTCCTGGAACTCACTCTGTAGACCAGGCTGGCCTTGAACTCACAAAGATCCGCCCGCCTCTGCCTCCCAAGTGCTAGGATTAAAGGCGTGCGCCACCACGCCCGGCCAAACCCTCTCTTTCTTAAGCATGTGTCTTGACTAGTTCCCATTCCCGTGGTTCTGCTATGGGATCTTCGCCCTCCCCCAATCCCAAAGGGTCCTACTAGAAATAAGGAGGAAGCTAAGAGGGCCACTACAAAAACAGAAGCCGATTAGTTTACAGAGTCCCAGATTTCTTATCTTATGGGGCTTCCTGGGGAATCAACTTCCTTTCCCCTACCAGCACCCGGCATCAAAGAGGCTCTGTCCTTTGTGTATAAGGAGATAAGCACATTTCCAAAGAGGATGGACCTCTCTTCTAGAGATATTTCTTTCCCTTCATCCTGCTCCACCCTCTCCACCAAGGTCCTAAGACTAACACTAATTTAATGAAAATGTAGTCAACACATCTTAAAACAAACAAACAAACAACAAAACCCAAAACAAGTAAACAAAAAAAGCAACCTGCTATGAACACAAATTAAGGAACAAATAACTGACTTGTTATTTTTATTTTTTTTTGAGACTAGAGTCTCCCTTGTAGCACCAGCTGGCCTGGAACTCACTCTGTAGACCAAATGGCCTTGAACTCATAGAGATCCACCTGCCTCTGTTTCTCGAGTTAAAGACGGCTCTTAGCCACCATGTGGGTGCTGGGAATTGAACCCAGGTCCTCTGCAAGAGCAGCGGGCACTCTTAACATCTGAGCCATCTCTCTAGCCCCTTGACTGATTTTTAACCACCAAACAGATCAAGGTCATAAAAGTCAAGGAAAGAGATCTACTTTAAAATGACAGATGCTAGCAGGGTGTGGTGGCACACACCTTTAATCCCAACACTTGGGAGGCAGCGGCCAGTGGATCTCTGTGAGTTCAAGGCCAGCCTGGTCTACATAGTGAGTTCCAGGATAGCTGGGGCTACAGGGAGATCCTGTCTCAAAAAAAACAACAAAAAAAAGACATACTAAAGGGATGTGACATCAGTATGGGGTGTATAGTGTCCTTTTGCTTCAAAATGTATTGTGGGTGATAGTTGAATTGAGTCCAGGATTGGGGAGTAGTATTGCATCAGTGTTAACTTCCTGATTTTAATGATTGTAGTGTGATTATGTGAGTGAACATTATTGGTTATAGGATATCCACAACTGGTGGTGGCCTGCCTTGCAGACAACTTATCCTCAAATAAAGCAGGGGAAATGTTATTTATACTATTGTAACTTTTCTTTTTGCTGTTTTGTTTGTTTGTTTGTTTGTTTGTTCGCTTTTGAGACAAGGTCTCCCTGTAGCCTCAGCTTGCCTGGAACTTGCTATGTAGACCAGGCTGGCCTCAGTCTGGCTGCCTCTGCTTCCCAAGTGCTGGGATTAAAGGCTTAGGTTGCCATGCCCAACTGGGGGCCAGAGGGTGTTTCAGGGGCTTACTATGTAGACTTGGTTGGCCTGAAAATCATTATGTAGACTAGGCTGGCCTTGAACTCACTGAGATCCTCCTGCCCCTGCCTCTCTATTGCTAGGATTAAAGATCTACACTACCATACCTTGCCTACAAATTTTCTTCAAGTGCGAGATTAAGAAAAAAAAACACTCAAAAAGACCAAAAAAAGAAAAAAAAGAAAAAAAAAAAACTACTCTGAATCTAGCAAGCCCATTTTCAGGAAACAGATCTAAATCCATAATTTTGAGAAAAAAGTATAAGTATGCTATTTTTTTTTTTGCTAAGAAAGATGAGAGTGTTAAAATTCTCAGTGTTGAGCCAGGCGTGGTGGTGCACGCCTTTAATCCTAGCACTAGGGAGGCAGAGGCAGGCGGGTCTTTGTGAGTTCAAGGCCAGCCTGGCCTACAGAGTGAGTTCCAGGTCAGCTGGGGCTACAGGGAGACCCTGTCTCGAAAAGACAAAAAAAAAAAAAAATCTCAGTGTTGAGGCATGGGCTGAGAAAACCACTGCATATACACAAGCTAAGAAGAAACAGGAAATACCGTATATGCCAATATGGAGTGACCTCTAGGACATCATAAAAAAATCAACTAGAGTTGCTGGAGAGATGGCCTGGTGGTTAAGAGCGCCAACCGCTCTTGCAGAGGACCTGGGTTCGGTCCCCAGCACCCATATGGCAGCTGAGAACCGTCTTTAACTCCAGTTCCAGGGGAATCCGACACCCTCTTCTGACCTCCACAGCACTGCACGACAAAGGTGCACCAACGTACATGCAGACAGTACATTCATACACATACAAAAATAAATAAAAATTTTAAAAAATCAACTAGAAAAAATTGTCAAACATATATCCACAGAGGAAATGAAACTGGGTATTGTGTAACATTTTAAAACTAAGAAATAGAAGAATCAATCAATCACAAAACTTAAAAATGATTGTTTTTAGGCCCTCTCAGTAGGAAGAAATCCATGCATGGTACTGTAAGATAGGCAAGTACACATGGTTGGTGAGGTCATAGACCCTACAGCCCAGAACAATGCAATTTCTTACTATCTTCTAAACAGGCTAAATACTACTACCTTCTATTCACAGACAAGAGTAATTCTCATTATTTACCCAGAAGCTTCTTTTTTGCAATAGATGGAGACAGACTATTTTAAAGTTCTGCAAAAATGGCCAAAATACAGAGAATAAGTGACTATTAGGTGCCCAGCCCTAAGTGCCACATCTACAATGCAACCTCTACACCTAAGGCTCTGGGAACATCACAGAGAAAGAGATAGAAATTTTTTTTTATTTTATTTTTATCTATTTTGTATGCATATGAATGTACTGTCTGCATGTAGGTTTGTGCACTCGTGTCGTGCAATGCCGCGGAGGTCAGAAGAGGGTGTCAGAATCCCCTGGAACTGGAGTTCTCCTGGAATTGGAGTTACAGACAGTTCTCAGCTGCCATGTGGGTGCTGGGGATCGAACTCGGGTCCTCAGTCGTCTCTCCAGCCCCAGAGATAGAAATATTTTAAGAGCTAGAGGTACAAGACTCCTGCTGTTAGATAATGCATTCTAGGAATGATAAGGAAACTGCACCCATGAAATCTCCACAGTATAGCAGTCTAAAAAGATCTGCATTCCGACAAAACCATTTGCTATGCCAGTGGGGACGGGGGAAATGTCATAGGGTCCCATCCCACCTCGATGAAGAGCCACAAGGAATCAATGGACGCTAAGGGAAGAAAAATCAGTTTTCTCCAGGGTTGAGCTCCCTGATTAGCTATCTAATCCCAAGTGGTTAGCCTAAACATATGTACATACAAACACCACTAAATGGACTCAATGTATTATATATAATTAATGTATATTTATAAATGTATATATGTATATTTAACAACAATAATCAAATAAGAGGACACAAAGTTGAGGTGTCAGGACAGGAGGGACATGGAGGAGTTGGAGGGAGTACTGGGAAGGATTGAAAGGACGCAAATGTAACACTTACAAAATTCAAAATAAAAAAAAATCATAAAAATATACTTTATGCATAAGAGGTATCCAACACTGAGATAAAGGCCAAATCAGTCAGAATTAAAAATAAAGAATGGCAGGCATTTATTCCAGGAAATATGCTCTCTCTCGGGCGAATCCATGGCCGAAGGACCACGAGATAGCCCGCGTCAGGGAGGTGGGGAGGTGGGGAGGGCCTTTTATAGGTCAGGAGAGGGGAGATGGTGACATGTTGGAATTGGCTAATTGGGTCAAGTGAAGGGCCTGAAGGTGGGTCTCATATCCGGTGGTCTCATAGGAATTTGGAACTCCATCAGGTGATTTTCACGGGCAAACACAAGCTCCAGACCAGAAAAGAAAGAAGGGTCCTTCCGGTCTATGCCATCTTGGCTTTTTGTTCCTGCCCAACCTAACACCCCAGACTCTTAGGGTATAGGGGGCAATGACTCTGCTCTGGCTTCTTCCTGCTGAGCTGGGATGTTGAAGGAAGGGGGAGTCGGGAGTGGGCGGTGCTGTGGACACAGGGATGTAGGGATGTAAAGACCACTCTGGAGACCTCCTGGATGTGTTCCCGCAAGAAGCGGAGGAGACCCGGTGCTAAGATCAGGAGTCTCCTGGTTGAGGTCGGAGAGGCTCCTCTTACTGTTGGATGGTCTTGGTGGGAGGACAGGGTCTAAATGTGGGCTCTCCAGTTTCATCTGTCCAGGTATCCTGAGCATGGACATGCCAGCAGTATGCCGAACCTGGCACAGCATCGCTCGGTCGGGTGAAGACTGAGACAATAACAAGACAAAGGGCTATCGGGCAGGGGTGTCACAGCATCTGGTACCTGTGGCAGCAGGGGCAGCAGAGGAAAACCATGACCCAGAAAAAGAAGGAAGTGAAAATGAAGGTGCAGAGGGCAAAGGCTGCCATGCCCAATCATTCAGACGTGTCCTTGCTGGTCTCTGGAAAACCTGAGAGTAGTGGGTCCCAGCTGCTTGACAGACCATCCATCCTGGGTTGGGGCTGTCTTGAGTCTGGACAAATGGTACCAGTGTGGCTGGCCTAGTAGTTTGGCTGCTGAAGGCATAGCAAGGATGTCAATGTGGGGTTCAGTCCACCTAGGCTCAAGAGACTTACAAAAGTGACTATTATCAGGGCTGGAGAGATGGCTCAGTGATTAAGAGCACAATTCTCTTGCAGAGGACCCAGGTTCCATTCCCAGCACCCACTTGGTGGCTAAGAACCATCTCTAAGTCAGGCATGGTGGTGCACACCTTTAATCCTAGCAGAGGCAGGTGGATTTCTGTGAGTTCTAGGCCAGCCTAGTCTACAGAGTGAGTTCCAGGCTAGCTGGGGCTACAGGGAGATCCTGTCTCAAAAACACCAAAAAAGGTGATTATTATCTTTTTTAGAATCATTAAGAACTCATGATTTAAACACCTTTAATCTATTGCAGTTATTGTCATTTTTGATACCCAAGGTGACTCAACCATAGGCTACTGGCTTCGGCCCGCCTGTTGGCAGACTACTTACCCTATCCCTCTGTCTTACACTCCTCTGCTCCCATGTGCACAAGTGCTCCTACCTCAGTGAAGTCCATAACCACTGACCTACCCTCTCTCACACCAGGGGACAGTGTCCTCCTTTAAACTTTATCTCCTGCCAGACCTGATGGTGCAGGCCTTTCATCATAGCACTCGGAAGCAGAGGCAATAGATTAAATACGTTTAAATCATGAGTTCTTAATGATTCTAAACAAGATAATACTCACTTTTATAAGAAGTTGTGATTATTTTTTTGCCTTTTTTGAGACAAGGTCTCCCTGTAGCCCTAGCTGTCTTGTAACTCACTATGTAGATCAGGCTGGCCTTGAACTCACAGAGATCCACCTACCTTTGCCTCCTGAGTGCTGGGATTAAAGGTGTGTGCCACCAAGCCCAGCAGAAGTTGTAATTCTTTTTACAATATTGCTGGTGAGTAATAATAAAAAAACATCAAGCATCCATTCGGTCTTTCTTACAGGAACATTTGCCCTGGGTAAACAAGCAAGTGTGAGACATTTCCCTTCATAGAAGAATTGTGGATAAAAATGAGGAATGATCCAAGGAGAATATTATCATCACTACATTTCAATGCCTAATGAGTTAATAGATCTAGGAATTGCTCTTCAACAGTTGCTAGTATTACAGAAAGAGAAACAAACATTACATAGTAATGAAGACCACTGTGACGAAGTTTCCAACAATAATTGATCAATCAGTAAACACCAAAGGGCATCAAAGCTCAACATACTAACAATTTACAGAAAAACAGAATATAAAGCAGTATATAAGATGTCGCCACAGCAGTGCAGTAAGAAAACTCCACATGACCGGGTGGTAATGACTGGGTAATAATAGGATTTCTGTAAAGGGAGGAAGAAAGTAAAGGAAGGAGGAAGGTAGGAAGGAGGACAGGCAGAGAGAAAGAGGGAGATGTGGCAGCCAGTTACAATGTATGGACCTTGTTTGGGTCTTGAATCAAATAAGCAAACTTAAAAAAAAATCATTATATTTCTGAAGCTATTTAAAGTTGGAAGACTTGCTAAATATTTTATGATATTAAGGATTTATAATTAGTTTTTAGATAAAATATACCTATGATGTTGAGAAAGAGAGCTCTTTGAGAGTCACATAGAATTGTTTACAGAGGAAATTCCATGTCTGGAATTTGCTTCAAAATAATGCAGATGGGGAGAGGAAGTGAGTGTGATGGATAGAAAGCAATCCCGGCCATGAGAGCTCACAACTGCTGAGCCGAGTTACCTTTTTATTTGATGCATGAAATCTTCCTGTTTAGTCGGTCCACCTTTTCCATATACTTGGGATTTTTCCATAATAAAAAGTTTGAAAATAACACCTACTATGTACCGAGAGCTAGACTGCCATTGACCTCAGCTGTGAATTGGGATCACAGAAAAACACAGTCAGAACTTGCCTTCATGACTTAGACATGTGGGAAAGGAGAAGAATGCGGTGACAACGCCCTTAACTCTCCCCTGACTTGACGAGATGAATATGCAGTTTCCTTTGCCAGATTGGAAATTGAGAGCAGAAGGCGGCCCCATGTAGACCAGCTTCTCTGCAGCGCTGGTGGAAGGGCGGAATGATTACTCAGGGTCCAGCTGTGCAGCATTCTCACCCACCCCAAAACACATGCGGATATCCACCAGAGCAAAATAGGGCCGTATGTGGGCTCTGACAAAGAGCAGTTAGACAAAAGCCCCACAGACACGTCTGACCTTTCCCTTTGGCCTCTGGGCTTTCCATGGAAATGTGAACTTTCTTTTGACACTCACACGACACCCTCTGGCCCTCAACAACAGTCCTATAGAGACTGGGCAGTGCCCTTTGATTGCATGGAGGGCAAGGGGCCTGGAGCTCTACATTGCGGGCTACAGTCTCCTCTTATTTCTGGGACCTGCCCTATTTGCACTTTGGCTTTGTGGTGCTTGCGGGCAGGAACATAAATTCAGCTAGACAGGGCTCTACGCAATAGGGTGACCTTTATCCTACATGTCTGGAATGTTTTACCAAAGAATAAAGGAAAAATGGCTTCGTCTATAGAGATGTCTGATGGAGGAACTAGTTTGGGTAGAGATCTCCCTGGCTTGTACTTGACTGGTATTTGACTTGCATTTGGGGACTGCTTCTGTGGGGACCCTTAGGGCTATCTAGTCAGCCACTTACTGAACTTCAGCTTTAAGTAATTCTAAGGATACAAGGAAGGGAAAAGAAGGTCTGTACCCTGAAAAGCTCTCAGGAAGCTAGAAAGTCATGTTCACATGTGGTGTCACTCCGCCACATAGAGGTGAACATTTGAACCCTGTCCACTGGATTACAGGGAAAAGGGACAATGCAAGACAGCCGCCAGCAGCTGTCCTAAACCATGGGGCCAAAGGCTGACAACCTTTCCACTGCCCATTTGTCTAATCTAACAATGACACCAGGCAATGCGCTAATGGCACTCCCAGATCCTCCAGACTGCCACTTGGTGCTCTATAGTCTAATGCCAGACTGCTGCCTCAGTGGCACTCTACAGTCTAATCCCCCCACACACACACACACACACTCACCACACAGCACAGCTGGCGACCTGAAGAGACCGCCATCCACCTACTGGTTCATACCAGCTTTCCAAGTTGGTGGCCTGATTGGCTGCCGTCCAACCCACTGGTCACTACTACACAAGCCTCCTGGGCTAAGATTACATGCACAAATAATGGCCGGTATTCCCTGTCAGATGGTAAAAAGGACTCGTCTTTTATTCACAGCATTCTGGTTTTTATTTTTTTNTTTTTTTTTTTTTGAGACAAGTTCTCACTATTAGCTCCAGCTGGCCTGGAACTCAGTATGTAGACCAACCTGACCTTGATCTCAAGAGATCTGCCTGCCTCTGCCTTCCAAGGTTGGGATTAAAGGCAGGTGCCCCCATGCCTAGCTTAATTAATTAATCTTAATTTATGGTTATGTGTGTTTTGCTGGCATGTATGTCTACGTGTGTTTTGCTGGCATGTATGTCTACCATGTGCATGCAATGCCTGCAGAGGCCAGAAGAGGGCATTGGATTCCCTGGAACTGGAGTTATGGATGGTTGTTAGCAGCATGTGGTGCTAGGAACCAAATATGGGTTCTCAGCAAAAGCAGCCACTGCTGAGCCATCTCTCTAGCCCCCAGGAAGAGTATCTTTAATAAAGTCATGCAAATAGAATTTTAGTTTTCTACAAGTTGCATGAGTATAGACATCCATAAATGTAAGGAGAGCTGCTGAGCCTGGAGAACTATCAGGTTTTATTTCCTTGTGGATATTTGCTAATTTCTCAAAACACTAGTGAGCTTGGAAGGAAGGAAGGAAGGAAGGAAGGAAGGAAGGAAGGAAGGAAGGAGGGAGGGAGGGAGGGAGGGAGGGAGGGAAGGAAGGAGGGAGGGAGGGAAGGAGGGAGGGGAAGGAAGGTCAAAATATTCATCTACTCTTTGAATAAACATAGAATAGGTGAACTTCAACCATGAACCAATCCTGAGAGTAGAATATGGTCAGAATGCTGTGAGGTACAGCCCTACTTCCATATCCTAGAGAAGCTGTTTGTTAACTTTGAATCTCTTTCCAGTCTTATCAATATAATATCAAATATCTATCAAATTATAATTCCAATCCTATCAAATATCTCAGCATCTTCTTGGTGAAAAATGGAAGCTCAACACATAGTTTAGTTTTTATTAACCTTGACATTATTGACAATTTGGACCAGATAGTTCTTTCTTTGGGAGCTGCAGCTGTCCTGTGCATTGTAGGTTTGGCCTCTACCGGCTAGATGCCAGATTTACCCATCCTCCAGTTGTGACAACCAAAGCTGTTTGTAGACATTTCCAAACCTCCTACAGTGGACGGGGGATGTTGCAAAATTGCCCCTAATTGAGATATATAAAGACACCAGAATTCTCATTTTAAAAAAGTAAAGGCTTACACTTATATCTATTATGTAAAGGTTCTCTAATGTTTCCACACATTAACTTACTTAATCCTTACATTCTGGAATACATTACAGGTACATTATCATTTACATGGACAAATCAAGAAATTAATCATATTTGGTAGAAGAACTCTTTAACTTCCCAAACAGTCTCCATACAAGAGGCAGATTCAGGATCACCATGAACTCACCCTTTTAGCTACCAAGCCACATCATACTACAGGCCTCTGTCACGTAGAAATATAGACCAAATGGTGTGGGCACCACTAATGGGAGGCCCAGAGAGCATTTTGTTGCTACTGGAAACCAGAGTTGAAGCTCCTGGGATGGAGCCCACGCTGCCCAGGAGAACTGCGGGAGTCCCCCTCACTGCATGCAATCTTATTCTCCTCTCTACCATCCCTTCAGGACCAAGTGCTTCCCCTCTGACCTACATCTCCAGCATCCTTTCCAGTGTCTATCCCTGTTAATGTTCCATGACCCTAGCCCCTAGTAATCATCATGTTGGCCTTTTCTACATGGAGCACTGATCACCTTTTGGAATCTTCATGGAGGAAGGGGAAATTTGTTCAGAATGGACACAATTGTCCTATATATCACAGGACATGGAGGCTAGTGTAGAGCCCAGAGTGTTCTCTAGGCACTCCCACGTCAATTCCCTCTTAGTATAGCAACTGTGCCAACTGACATTTACTCAATGCAGCCTTGATTTTAGATAATATATAAGGAGAGAGAGAGAGAGAGAGAGATGAATTCAGATCCTAGTCCCACTGAGTTTTAAATGTGCAACCTGCAAATTAGGTTCTTATTTGAGCTTCACTCTTCTGTACAGCATTTTGAAGAAAAAAAGCTACTGAGAATTATTAGATAAATTTGAAATAGTGCATTGTGCAAAGTGCTTTTTAGTGCTATCCTTATCATCAATTATTAATCTCTTCATGTGGATTGTTTGCCTCATTGTTTCTTTGTGTTATCTACACTCGGCCAAGAGTAAAGGGAGTGTAGAGATGAACACTTTGATGCCAACTATGGCTGGGACGTAGCTCTATGAAGCTCCAGGATGCAGAGCACAAACTAGGAAGGCAGTTAGGTTGATAAAGACAAGAGGTTTATTTAGCTCACAGTTTGGGAGGTTCAAGGCTATGGGATCGATGCCAGTTTGGTTTCCGTTCTGGTGAGGGTTGCTCAGTTGCATCATGATCTATAAAACTGTGGAAGCTAGGCCGGGCTTGGTGGTGCACACCTTTAATCCTAGCATTTGGGAGGCAGAGGCAGGCAGATCTTTGTGAGGTCAAGGCCAGCCTGGTCTACAAAGTGAGTTCTAGGACAGCTGGAGCTACAGGGAGACCCTGTCTCAAAAAGACCAAAAAATAAATAAATAAATAAATAAATAAATAAATAAATAAATGACAGAATGCCTGAAATCCAGTGGGGGAGCAATGAGAGTATGCAGATAAAGGAGGGCGTATAAAGATGATTAAGATGTTTTGTATGACGCCAGGCGTGGCGGTGCATGCCTTTAATCCTAGCACTCGGGAGGCAGAGGCAGGCAGATCTTTGTGAGTTCAAGGCCAGCCTGGTCTACAGAGTGAGTTCCAGGACAGCTGGGACTATGGGGAGACCCTGTCTTGAAAAGACCAAAAAAAAAAACTCACAAGAGGAGTGTTGTGAAAGCTGGAGGCTGTCCTCATCTAGCTCACTGGGTCTCTGTGTTAAGATGTGAACACTTGCTCNCTCCAGAAACCATAAAGGCCAATTTCAAAGATCTTTCTCTGTTCCTCAAGTTCTAATAGAAGCCAGCGTGTCTCTGGTTACATGGACATTTTAGCACACATGAGCACACTCTTCAAAGACTGTAAACAGTGTGGTATGGGCACTGTTCAGGAAGAATGACTGCACTATAAAGTCACAGAGGCGTTGAGCACCCTTTACTTTCCTGGAAAGGTACAGTGCACTTCCTTGCTCTATTGCATGCACATGGACACACATGGACACCTTTAACACATACAGTTCTGACCCCAACTCACAACTCCTGGGACTCTTCCCTTTGATACGAAATCCAACCCTAGGGCTCATGAGCTGTATTAACATGGGCTTTATGTATTGCATTTGTTACATTTCAGGTAGAAGGAAAGTGAGTCAGAGCCTTAACACAATGGCTCAGTGACCCATCATGTCCTTCGGGACTTTCTTCAGTTTGCAAGTTTCTTTCCCTTCCTGTATGCTATCTCCTGTGAACCTCTTAATCCTGATGGGGATCTATAGACAGGAAAAACAGAAGAAACGAAAAAGCTCAAATTACTCAAGTCCACAGCAGAGCTGGCACTTGCATATGGCCTCTTTATTCCAAATCGTGTTTTTTTTATTCCAATGAAACGTCTACTTTTTTTTTTTTTTTTTTTTTTTTGGTCTTTTCAGACAAGGTCTCCCCTGTAGCCCAGCTGTCCTGGAAACTTTACTCTGTAGACCGGCTGGCCGTGAAGCTCACAAAGATCTGCCTGCCGTCTGCCGTCCAGAGTGCTAGGATTAAAGGCATGCGCCACCAGCAGCCTGGCGGAAGACGTTCTTATCTTAGAGAAGTGATGCGAGACTAATATTTGATGGTTACAAGCATGATAAATCTGGGTTTGCATCCAGTTCCACTTTTTATTAACCTGATGAACTTGGGAAAGTTACTAAGCCTCTGGATCTTGGTTTCCGTATCTAAAGAACTGGCATATGGTTCTGGAGCTGAACGTGTCGAAACAAGAAGAGTTCTAAGTGCAAGGCTCACAAAGCACAGGACTCAGTAGTCTTCAGTGAAAAGCAGCTATCAAACAAACAAGAAAATATGAGTTAAAACTGGATTTGTGGGGTCATAAAGAGTGGCTCAGGGGTAGAGCACATGGTTGCTGTTGCAGTTGTTAGACCCCAGGTTTGATCCCTAGCTCCCACATGGTGCCTAACACACCATCCATAACTCCAGTTCTGGGGGTATGCGATGTCGCTCTTCTTACCTTTGTGGGCATTGCATGACATGGAAGGGACAACATACATGCAAGCAATATTTACTCTTACAGTGAGAACATAAAATAATAATCAAGTGATTTTAACAAAATAAAACGATTTAAAAACCCTGGGATTGTTTCAGTTTTCATTGTTAGTTGATTAAAAAGTGGCCTAGACGAATTCATTTTCTTGTCCCCCTGAAATAAAGCAATGAGGTACTCCCTTAAAAACATCATAAGAACCAGTCTGTCGGCCTCTGCTTTTTCACACAGGGCTCTTATTGTCTGGTGTGTGTGGACTGTGTGTGTGTGTGTGTGGCCATCGTGCTGTGTGTTCCTAGGTGTCTAGGGAGAAAAGTCAAAGGAAGGAGTGAAAGACTTTAGTATCAAATTTGCCAGCTTTTCCTTCATGTTAACACTTACTCTGCTCCCAGCCAAGAAGTTAACAATACAGACTAGAATGCGAAGGACATTTGGGAATTGTCACAACTCTCTTGGAAAGTATAAGAACTCCCAGACAAAGCCACTATTGCTTTTATGGACTTAATTCTTGGATAGCAGTAATATGATTTGGTATATTTCTTAAACTTACATCATTTGTTTCAAATGATGCAGGAAAAACAACAGTAATCATAGAATACCACTGGGAACAAACAATACACTATTATAATGTCCTATACACTGAAACCAGTGATAATAAGAAAAAGAAAGCAGCAAGGCAGGAGCTGTTGTTTATCCACAGGAGGAACGAACTGGGCATTTAAAGCGGTAATGATTTATTTTGCACCATATTATACATTGTTAACAAGATCTGGTGTGTGGAGCAAGTTCCAGAGATACAACGTCCTCATTCCAACTCTTAAATGAAAAATGACATTTTGGGGAAGCTGCCACACCTAAAAAGAAAAAACAAGAATTAAGTAAAGATTTCCTGCCATTAGGGTTGAGGAAAGACAAACTCAGGACTCTTGGCTGAGGGCAGCACAGCTCAGTTCTAAAAGGGAGCTCTCTATTGTGAGCTCAGCCCTTCCCAGCGAGGCCCCTTCTAAGGTGTGTAAGTGGTGGTAGGTGTGTCAGGGGAGGGAGTATTTCAATTTCAGTCTTCATCTCAGCCTTCCCTGATAACACTACTCTTCCCCCTTCAAAAGCTCAGGCCTGGAGGGGCTGGAGATGCTCAGCAGTTAATAACACTGCTCCCCATCTGTTGAGGGAACCTTGGTTTGGGTGTTCTAGCATCTTACATGGTGGCTAACAACAAACAACAGTCTGTAACTCCAACTCCAAAAAATCTGATTCCTTCTTCTGGCCTCTGTGCGCATTGCACACATGTACATGTAACATCACATGCAAAACACTCATCACACACAAAATTAAACCAAAAGTGAAAAATAAAAAAAAGAAGAAAAGCTTCAGGCTTTATTGCGGATGGCTTTTTAGAAACCCATCCCGGGCTCCCCATTTCCTCCTGGGGCCCCACTCTGGGAACCCATGGTGTCCTTCCCTAAAAGCAGGTCTTTATTCAAACACTCTCTACCCCTGCTGTTAACTTCGTTCCGATAACAGAAAGTCAAGCCTTACATGCTTTCTGTGCCCTCCCTTCCCCTGGGGGCAATGAAGTGTCCACAGGCCTTAAGACACTAGTTATGTGTCAGGCATGATCCTGGGCTTTGAGAATACAGTGGAAAGTAAAATATACAGCTTCCAGATGGGGAGAAGAATAACTTGGTAAATAAGCTCTGAAGGGTTTGCATATGAAGTATCTCCTCACAGGGATCAGTTTTGAAGCTTTGGTCCCTAATGCAATGTTTAAAGTTTTGGCTTTTGGGAAGTGACTGGATCAAGAGGGCTCTGATTTATCAATACATTAATCCATTGATGGATTTTATAATTTGTTTGGCGTTTTTAATTATGTTTATTTTGCCATTGGAGACAGGGTTCCTTGTAGCCCAGCCTGGCCTCAAACTCAGCCTGACTGTAGCCCAGTGTTCTAGTCTGCTTTGTCTGTTGCGAGGTTAAAATGTTGACCAAAACCAACTGGGGGGAGGAAAGTATTTATATTGAGCCAACACTTCCAACTAACAGGCATCACCAAGGGGAAGTCAGCCGGACAGGAATCCTTAAGGTAGGGAACCTGAGTGCTGGGACCCTGGAGAAGCACTGCGTTTTTACCAGGTTGGTTCTCTGCGCTCCATTGCCTAGGGATTGGTACCACCAACAGTATCAGTCAAGTCAAGACAAAGTGCCAGGAATTAGTAGGCTGTGCCACACACCCAATTTCTCTGATAGGGATCAAATCCAGGATTCAGTACATGCTAAGCAAGCTCTTTACTAACAGAACCACATTCCAGTCCTGGATTTGCAATCAAATGGATAATCAGGAGGGGTGGAGACTATGGAAGGTGAAGAGGAAGTGGGCCACCTGAGATGATGTCTTCTCCTTGGATTCTTCCTATTTCTTTATGTGCTTCCTGGCCCCTGTGAAGTGAGCAGCTGTCCCCTCTACACCTCCCCACCATGAGTTCTGTCCACAGGGAGGACCAAGAAACCTCAAACCAAAACCTCTGAAACCATGATAATCCAAAATAAAATCCATCCTCCTTTCAAGTTTTTTTTTTCCCAGGTATTTTATCCCAGCGAGCGAGAATTAAGCTAACACAAGCAATTTGAGTATCAGGTGAGTAATAAGTATCATGAGAAAAATAAAGAGGATTAAGGGGATAGATGCCTTTCTTTCATGCAAAAAACTGAGCCAATGCCCGTGAGGGACATCTGGATGGGCGGCAAGCTGTAAGAGGTCTGAAGACTGGAGTCTGGTAGAAGGTCTGAAGGACTATGGACTGGTTAGAGGTCTGAAGGCATGGAGCTGGTAAGGTCTGAAGGACATGGGCTGCGTAGAGTCTGAGGGACATGGAGCTTGGTAGAGGTCTGAAGAGGAGTGTCCAAAGAGAACAGCAAGTGCAAAGGCCCCAACAGGAAAATGGCTTGGTTGGAGTGTGTTTAGTTTGCTTTTCCATTTCTGTGACAAAAAACTCAGATGACAAAACCAACTTAGGAGGAGAAGTTTATTCAGCTCACATCTCCTCGGGTCAGTATCTCATCACTTAGGGAGCCCCAAGGCAGGAACTAATAGGGCAAGAACCTGGAGGCAGGAGCGACGGCACAGGGCCATGGTAGGAATGCTGTCACTGGGCTTATGCTCCTTCTGGCTCATGGCCCAGCCTTCTTTCTTATAACAGTACACAACACCTACCAGGGGTGGCCACTACTCATTGTGGGCTTGAGCCCTCCCACATGCCTCAACAATCAAAGACAATACTCACAAATGTGGCCACAGACAGTCCAATGTCCATGGAGAAATTCCACATTTGAGGCTCCTCAACACCAGGTGTCAAGTTGACACTAAAGCTGGCCGCACAGTAGTGCTGAGGGATGCTGAGCAGAAATACAGAAGGGACAGCAGCAAAGAACGGGTAAAGGAGTAAGGACGTGAGTCAAAGGAGTAAGGACGTGAGGTCAGACAGGTCATGGAGCCCGTGAAAGTCCTTTCGAGGTCTTTGCTTTTACTGGTAAGGGTTGTAAGCTGCCACGGGATGTTCTGGACAGGGACTGGCATGGTCTGCCTCTGGGCTGGGCAGCTCCCACGTCCCTCTCTCTCCTCTCTCTGCTCTGTCTCTCTTCTCTCTCTCTCTCCTGCGTTCATGGCTCTGTGACTGCTAAGTGAGGGATTGACTCACGTCAGAAAGAATTCCTCATATATCTCTCATTCACAGGCCCTGTCTAGATATCAGGCACTGAAAACACCATCTCATTTAAATCTCTGAGATGGGCACTGAGTGCTCAGCCTGAGTTTATTCACATGGAAAGTGCAATTCAGAGATATATACAACTTGGAAAATGATGGAACATGTACTTTTTCAGATGGTACATTTCTGATTTTTTGAGACAGCGTCTCACCTGAGAAGACCAGACCAGGTTAGCCCTTGAACTCACAAGGATCGACCTGCCTCTGCCTCCATGAGGTGCTGGGTTAAAGGCATACACCCGAGTAGATGCTGATTTTTTAAAAAAAAAAAAAAAAAACAACTGTGGAAGCTTTAGGAGCGAGTGTTCACATCTTAACACAGAGACCCAGTGAGCTAGATGAGGACAGCCTCCAGCTTTCACAACACTCCTCTTGTGAGTCCCGTGGAGACAGGTGGGCAGACTTCAGTGACCTAGGGACTTCCCACCGTGTTCTAACTCTTACAGATTCCATCAGCTCTTACATCACCACACTGGGGATCAAGTTCCCAATGTGTGGACCATTCAGAGACAAACCAAATCCAAACTATAACAAGGAACTGAAAATATGCCTGCAGGTTTTCTGCTTCAATATTTCATTTTATCTTATTATTTTTATTTATGTGTGTGAGTATATTGCCCGCATACACATAAGTGCACCCATCTCATGCAATGTCCACTGAGGTCCATGAACTGGAGTTACGGATGATTGTTAGCTTTTTGGGCACTGGGAATCAAACCTGGGTCTTCTGCAAGAACAGCTGGTGCCCTTAAACACTGAGCCATCTCTCCAGCCCCTCAACATTTCTTTCTTCTTCAATTATATGAATACAAGGCAGCAGCTGCACACAGGTACAGGCGCTTGCAGAGGCCAGAAGAGGGCATCGGATCCTCAGGAGCGGGACTTACAGGAAGTTGTGAGCCACCTGATGTGGGTACCTCATGTGGGTCCTGGGACCTGGACTGAGGTCCTCTGCAAGAGCAGCAAAGACCTTGGCTGTCGAGCCATATCTCCAGCACTCCGACATTTTTGAAGACACAGACCATGAGTATACAGTACATCTTTTAGCTTTAGGGCTGACTGCTAGGGAACACTCAAGTGCAGAATAGAATTTTTAGTTATATTGTGCGCAATCTATTAACAAACATCCTGGAACCCTGCTCCTGCATGCTCAGCACCCGCAAGCCCACAGACAAGGACACTCAGCCATCTGATAGGCTCAACCGATGCCAATTTCCGTCCTAGTTTACTGGTTTGGCTCACAATGAATGGACCTCAGTGGGTTGGTCTTCAGTGAGTCATAAGCCAAGATTAGTCCAAAATGGCCTCTGAGATGAACCTCCTCTGATTTTTGCCAGTTCCTGAAATACTGTTTCACTTATTTCCTACTAGTCTGTATCCATCAGAGATCCAGCCTATAAAACTCATATATGACTATTTCCCTTTTAAATTCTACAGGAATGCTTATAAATAGTTCTCCAAACACATAAACAACAATACCTCCCACAACTCACTGGGCACCTACTGTCTAGGTCTGAATTCCTGCATGCTGTCCAAAGGTTTTTATTCCTACTGTACACTGGCCAAAGGAGCCAGAAGTTCAGTAATATGAAATGGCCCGCCTAAGGTCTTTCACTCAGTAAATGCTAGGCCAGGCTTCAAAGAAGATTGTCAGACTTCTTTTCCGTGATGCAAAGCTGCCTCCCTTTCCTGTTACCCCATGGGAGTGTGTACAAGTGTGGGGGTTGAGGTGTCCTCTGGGCACAGGTCAGCTGTCAGGAGCCTCCTTCAGTTTTTACATCACAGGTGGACCCAAGCCATGACAGAATGAAGAAAGTCAGAGAGTAGGAAATAAGGGCTGATCATTCAGACAGGGGAGCCAGAGAAGGAAGGAAGGAGAGAAGGAAGAAAGCTGCTTCTCTGGCTCTGGTAATGGTGATACCAAGGAGTATTTCCTGTGGGTGTGTCTGTGGTAAGAACTCTTTCCTGTGAGACCATGGCTGCCCGTGGAGCCCCACCATATCACAGGCACAGTCTGCATCCTCAGAAGGATGCTGACAGCAGCCTTGCCCCTCGAAGGGAGGGCAGCTTCCTGTTTGTGTGAAGGGCGGTAGGAAGGGTCATCAATAAGTCATTACAGACCCAGGAAAGATGCTACATGCCCTACAAAAAGAGTCACCCCAAAGTGCTGTGAGAATAATGGAACCAAGATGTTTTCTCAGGTACTCACAGAAGGCTGCCAGAGATGTCCCAGCCAACCCCGCTCCCCCAGCTCTGAGCCACCCTCAGGCCCTGCATCCTCAAAGCTACATTTAGAAATCAGAGATGTTTTACAATTGGCACATTTTCTGTAAACACATTGGTTTAATTCCAATTTTACAGCTCAGTTACTCCCTGTTACACACAGTCTGTAAAGAATTTATGATGTTGTTCAAAATCTATATACTATTTACATTCCCTGCCCTCCATGCAGGTAACTCGGAACTAGGAACTTGGCAGGAGTCCTGGGGAAATGGCTAGGATTACACAGAAACCACAAAAACTGCAGCAGCAGAAACAAAGAGTGAGATTCGGAAAGAACAGGGAATGGTAACCACGAGTTCCCCAAGTGAGGAGATCTGGTCATGTGGGCACTTGGGAGTGCTAGCAACTGGCAGATGGGTGCTCAGCACCACCCAGCAGCCTGTGTTTCAGCTTATGGTTGCTTTTTGAATGTTTTGTTTTGAGATAGGGTCTTATCTCATATATCTGGGGCTAGCCTCAAACTAGCCATATAGTTGAGGATGACCTTGAACTTCTGATCCTCCTGCCTCTACCTCCTGAGTGGAATTACAGACCTATACCACTATGTGTGGTCTATGTGGCTTTGGGGGATAGAACCCAGGGCTTTTTGCATGCCGACTGAGTTACATCTCCAGCTCATAGCATGTATTTTATGTTCGTTTGTTTTTCCAACACTTCATAAAGAAGTACCTCACTTTGGTTGTGCCATTGTTTAAAGTCATCCAAATTTCTCCCAGTATGGTTCTTGGTCATTGCTTTGGGCCTTGTTGATGGGAGATAACACCACACGTGGTTTCCCAGTTCAGTTCCCAGCCACCCAAGATGGGCTGTTCAAAGCTGGTAGCATCCTTTGCTGGGCCTCAAGTGGTTTTACCCCTCCTAAAGAAGACACCTACCCTGGGTGAAACCTCAAGCCCATATAATTTCTGCCCCTTTAAAAGAGAAAGAATGAACAATTAAAAATTCAAAATTTGATACAAGGGACTGGAAAGATGGCTTAGCAGTTAAGAGCACTGGCTGTTCCTCTGGAGGACCTGGGTTTAATTCCTAGCATCCATTAGGCAGCTAATAATCATCTGTTACTCCAGTTTCAGGGGATCCAGCTCCCTCTACTGGCCTCTTTTAAATACATTTAAATGCATGTAGGCAAAACACTCATACACATAAAGTAAAAATAAATAAACTAAAAAAAAAAAAAGGTTTAAAAAATATGGTACAGGGACTGTGGAGAAGCCAGTACAAGAAAAAGACTCTAGCTGGGCGTGGTGGTGCAGGCCTTTAATCCTAGCACTCGGGAGGCAGAGGCAGGTGGATCTTTGTGAGTTCAAGGCCAGCCTGGTCTACAGAGTGAGTTCCAGGACAGCTGGGGCTGCAGGGAGACCCTGTCTCAAAAAGACCAAAAAAGACCACAAAAAAAAAAAAAGACTCTAAAGTTTAAGCCTTTGAAATGAACCTACCTCTGCCCCTCCTTGAGCTCTGTTCAGGAGCGGATCTGTGCTGGCCCTATCTGATGGCAGGAAGCAAAGCTTGGCACAAAGAGATGGGTAAGTACTGATTCTCAAGGTCACAGTAGAAAGTTGAAAGATAAGGGTAAGAAGTAAAAATAAGCCTGGCAAGACAGATGGGAACACAGAGTAAATCAACCTGATAGTTTTCATTAGAAATATCTTGTTAGGGATGTTACAGGTAAATAGGATTTTAAATTTGTAGATTTTTTTGTCATATGCTGCTGTTTTCCTTAAATGCTATAAATTCCTGGGGATATGGATCATCCAAATGTCTCGGGACCCAACACCTAAAAATTGAGCCATTTCTGAGCTACGTGGTTAGCAATGCACTGAGTTCGGCCTCTGGCCTCTGAAGCAAGACTGGCTGCCAAGAGGAGGCAAGTGGAAGAGAGAAAGAACATCTAGTCTCCTGCTTAGATCTGACCCTTTGCCTACTTGAGCTGGTGTGCTATGATGAACAGAAGAAAGAGAGATTTTAGTTTCCAGAGTGAATTAGACCAATGGACGAAGCAGCTGAGTCCAGCCAGGATTACAGGCCCAATCCATCAGAGGGGAGGGAGTTGATACCTACAGAAGTCCAAACAATGCCTCAGACCTGAGTTGGCCATGAAATGTGGATTCCAGCCCCAATCCCCTCGAAGCCTCTGAGCTTAGTATTCCAGGCTGTGTGGCTGGCTGGGTATCAGGCTGACCCAGGAGAATCCAAACCCAGTAGTCAGAGCTGGATCAAAAAAATATGCTGTTTGGATGCCACAGTCTTTATTATTGGAACTGAGAAGGAACTGAAACTGCTTAATTGGGGACATAGCAGTATGGCAGGTACCAAGTGTGACCCTGGGAGGGGTCGGGAAGGATCCTGTTAGGAGGAGACACAGGTGTGTAAAGGGAGGGCAGCAGGGAACGCAGAGCTACCCAAAGGCAGGAGGAGACCCAGGTGACACCAGCCTGCTGACCTTGGCTGCCGTCCTGAAGAGTCAGAGTCCCCTTCAAAACCTGAGGCCGGGCTGCCCTCAGGCTGGGGCATCATCTGACTCTTGTTGACTGGAAGATACAGTATCTTCTAAAGGTTCTTCATGTATTTATTTCTGTCTTCTTGCTTTGGAAATGTCTTGCTGCCATTTTTTAGTTGTATCTCTTTTCACCAGACTTCCCAGTCTGGGAGAACATACCTTCTAACAGCAGCTTCCTGTCATGAGCTCTTGCTGTGAGCTAGGAATTGATCGAGGAATTGAACGTCAATTGTCTCACTCCTCCCAATACTATTTTTCTGCCCTGGAGGCTCAAGGGTCGGACTATAATTCATTTTCTTAGATCACACAGCTAATTAAGTATTGTAACTAGCACGTAAGCTCTGGATGTTTGACTCCGAACTGGATATGAAAATATGACTACAATCAACTCTAGATTTGCAAAGTTTAAAAATAAATCCAAATGATTAATCCAAAATTCATCAACATTTTACCCTGGGATATGTTTTTGTTCATGTTTAAATGTGGGTATGTTTGTTATTCCAGGAATTCACAACAGCAAACAATGAATACAAATATTTTGTAGGTGTTGGAGAGATAGCTCAGTGGTGAAGAGCACATAGTACTCTTGCAGGACTCAAGTTTGGTTCCCAGCACCCATGTAGGGCTGCTCATAAATTCCCACTCCAGCGTATCCAACACCCTCTGCTGGCGCTGCAGGCACCTATACACATGTAGCATACATTCACTTAGACATATAAATATACATAAGTAAAAATAAAATAATTTTTTTGGTTGTTTTGAGACATGATCTCCCTATAGCCCCAACTGGCCTAGAATTCACTATGTAGACCAGGATGGCCTTGAATTCACAGAGATCTGCCTGCCTCTGCCTCTCAAGTACAGGGACTAAAGGCCTGCACCACCACACTCAGCAATAAAATAAATATATATTTTTAAAAGATAGTCTGTAAAGAATCTCAAAATTATGAATTTCTCTGATTTTCCTTCTAGAATGATTCCCTACACAGTGCGCTGCCCAGGCCAGCTCCTCTCTACCCGAATCCTCTCCTCTGTTCAATTCACAGCCCAAGAGCTCCTTCGAGCCTCCAGCACAAACATATTCAATGACTTATCTGACATCCCCTCTTGGTTGGATAATAGATGTCACAGACATCCCTTACTCAGAGCCTTCTGTCCTGCTTCCTGTACCAGCCATTTTCCCTGCCATCACATTTCACGAAGGGCAGGTACCACCACACACCCAACAGCCCAAACCCAAACCTTGAGAGTCATTTCTGATTCCTTTTATTCCCCCTCCACGTCCCATCCGGTGCTGATTCCTGTTAGTTCTTCCTATGACACACATCCTGAGTCTTCTAAGTTGTCCCCCCTATGGGTTGCAAGGGTTTCACAAGCAGCCTCGGGACTCCTATCTATAAAGAGGATAATGTAGAGATTACATTTTTATGACTTTCATTTAATGATGATGATGATTGTGTGTAGATCACAGTGCATATCTGGAGGTCAAAGGACAACTTTTTGGAGTCAGTTCTCTCCTTCCGCTGTGGATTCTGGGTATTGAAAGCAGGTTGTCAGGTTCTCACGGCAAGTGCTTTTACCCACGGAGCCATCTTGCCAGCCCATCTATTTGTTATCATTTAAACATTAATGTTGGGGCTGGAGAGATGGCTTAGCGGTTAAGAGCGCCGACTGCTCTTACAGAGGACCCGGGCTTGATCCCCAGCACCCACATGGTGGCTGAGAACTGTCTGAAACTCCAATTCCAGGAGAACTCCAGTTCCAGGGGAATCCGACACCCTCTTCTGACGTCTGCGGCATTGCATGACATGGGTGCACAAACCTGCATGCAGACAGTACATTCATACACATACAGAAATAAATAAAATTAATAAAAAAATAAAAAAATAAACATTAGTGTTTCCAGGCATAGCCTTCCCCAGAACAGGGAGATGGATCTTTCTATACTAGGATTCTGATATAACATTTAAGATGTCATACATTCTATAACCCAGATATTTTTAGCCCAGCCATATAATTTAGCATGACAGGATTCCCATTTGGGAGAAAAATCATTTACCTATTTCAAATGCTTTTTTCCCCCTTTTGGCTTCTCTGATGCTAGCTGCTTAAAATATAAAACTTTAAGGAGATCATACAGGCATATCACATTCACATTATAATACAGCCATATGTTAACTCCTTTGACGAGAATATTTATTTTTCAAATGGCAAAGATGGCCTCAAAGTAAACTGGGCACTCACGAATTCCCTCAGCTGCTTTAAATAAATTCCTCTTCTGTGAAGTATCAAGGACTGTTTATTGCTCTGTGCCCTCCACGGCAATCTGGATTTTCAGTTACCCTCACAGAAGTGGACTGAAATGGGAGCTGTAGTCACTGGTAGATTAATTATAATTTTTTTCAAATATTTTCAACACACTCTTCCAGTTATGCAATTGACCTTAAAGAGATCTTAAAACCTTGGCACCTATAATTCTCTCTCTGCCCCTCCTTGTGTGTGTGTGTGTGTGTGTGTGTGTGTGTGTGTGTTTATTTAATCTTTCCCAGGATTTCTTAGTGATCTCTTGGGGCCCTGTGTGTCCTGACAGACCCCAAGCAATCCTGCAGAAATAGAGATAACACCACTCCAAGGCTGTGATCTTTCACATACATTTCTGGGAAATGTAATTTTGTGGTTTCCAATCTCATGTCTTGGAATACAGAGGAGCGATTTGACTTTGAAAAGAATACATGCACGTTGGTTTACATTTGGTTAATTTGAGTTGTATAGAGAACAGAGAGCCACTTGGGACCAGTATTTACTAAATCTAAATCTTCTTTATACTGCATCAGACCTAATCAGTACTTGAATTCTAACTTAATTGTGACAGGCTTTCTTCTGTGTACATTTCTAAGATTAAACAAGCTATCACCTCCTCAGTGGTCCTTCCTGAAGAAGAAACACAGCTGGCTCAAAGTTAGTTGGGGTCCCCACCCCTTCCTCAGTTTTTTACTTCATAGACTTAAAAAAAAGGGAAAAGAAAAACTTCTGCTCTTAGACAGGTGTTAGGCAAACATTTATTAGCATCTAAATAAATTAAATATAAATAGCTACTGTTTATTTAATTTGGAATTTGAGAGATTGGACTTTGGGGTGTATGATTAAATGACCAATAGTTTATTTTATAGTTTTAGTAGAGTTGAATAATTCCTGGTGATTTTTCTATTGGTTATACTAATTTACCAACTAATAGTTTAAAATTTAAAAACATCAGCAGAAAATAGCTTGTATTACATACCTTTTGCCAATTATGCCGACCTATAACACACTATATAAAAAGCTGCCTTGGGCTGGAGAGATAGCTTAATTGGTAAAGTGAAGACCTGGATTTAATCCCAGAACCCACATTAAAAAAGAAAAAAGCTGGATGTTCATGCTTCTAATGCTAGCATGGACGAGACAGAAACAGGCAAATCCAAGGGTCCAGCACAAATGGTGAGTTCCAGGCCAGCAAGAGATCTTGTCTTAATCAACCAAATGAATGACATCCTAAGAAATGACACCAGTGTTGTTTGCTGGCCTCCACATGCATGTGCACACACATGCACACTACACACACACACACACACACACACACACATACACACACACACACACAGCTCTCTCCTGGGTACACAGGACCATCTTTTGATGTGTGATGGTGTCATCATCTGACATAAGGTGGGTGACCTCTGGTTAAGACTCCCTTTAAATTTTATTTATTTATTTATTTATTTATTTATTTATTTATTTATTTATTTATTATTTATTTGTATGAATGTACTGTCTGCATGTAGGTTTGTGTACCTGTGTCACGCAATGCTGTAGAGGTCAGAAGAGGGTGTCGGATTCCCCTGGAACTGGAGTTCTCCTGGAATTGGACTTACAGATGGTTCTCAGTCGCCATGTGGGTGCTGGGGATCGAACCCGGGTCCTCTGCAAGAGCAGTCGGCACTCTTAACCGCTAGGCCATCCCTCCAGCCCCAAGACTCCCTTCAACCTCTTGGATAACTGTGAAGGGAACTCTTACCAAGCGGAGAATGTAATTTTCAAACTCATGTGCGGCGTGTGGTGATAACTCCCTTAAAAAATAACAGTTTGAAGAAAGGAAAAATAAACAGATTTGGAAGCAACTCTGAGTTGTGGTTAGTAGAGCAGGATGCAGCTGTGGTCATACGCAGCTGAGGCAGAGCCAGCAACAGCCTGAAACTGTAGATATAAATTAAACCCCTTGTGGCTGGGTGGCTTTTCAGGGCCGTGACTTGGGGCTTGCATGACTCACAATCAAGTACACAGAAGGAGTTGAGTGAAAGGATGAACAGGGACAGCTGAATGCATGTTTCTCCATGCATGTTTGCTTCCACATTTTGCCCGGGTTCTGAGTCCAGACCCCTTTCTTTTCCTTGGGAATTCTGTTTGTGAGTTTGGTTTTACTGCAGAGGTTCAGAGAAGCTTGGTAGGGAAAGAGTGGGGCATATTCATTAAAAATCAGACATCAGCTGGGCGTGGTGGCGCATGCCTTTAATCCCAGCACTTGGGAGGCAGAAGGAGGCAGGCGGATCCTTGTGAGTTCGAGGCCAGCCTGGTCTACAGAATGAGTTTCAGGCCAGCTGGGGCTACAGGGAGACCCTGTCTCAAAAAGACCAAAAGAAAAAAAAAAAAATCAGACATCTACTGGGTGTATGCCTTTAATCCCAGCACTCAGGAGGCAGAGGCAGGTAGATCTCTGTGAGTTCAAGGCTACCCTGGTCTGGTCTATACAGTGAGACGCTGTCTCAAAAATCAGAAATGTACATCTGAAAAGTCATTTCCATCATTTTCCAAGTTGTATATATCTCTGAATTGCACTTTCCATGTGAATAAACTCAGGCTGAGCACTCAGTGCCCATCTCAGAGATTTAAATGAGATGGTGTTTTCAGTGCCTGATATCTAGACAGGGCCTGTGAATGAGAGATATATGAGGAATTCTTTCTGACGTGAGTCAATCCCTCACTTAGCAGTCACAGAGCCATGAACCAGAGAGAGAGAGAGAGAGAGAGAGAGACAGAGAGAGAGAGAGAGAGACAGAGAGAGAGAGAGACTGCGCCAGCCCAGAGGCAGACCATGCCAGTCCCTGTCCAGAACATCCCGTGGCAGCTTACAACCCTTACCAGTAAAAGCAAAGACCTCGAAAGGACTTTCACGGGCTCCATGACCTGTCTGACCTCACGTCCTTACTCCTTTGACTCACGTCCTTACTCCTTTAGCCCGTTCTTTGCTGCTGTCCTTCTGTATTTCTGCTCAGCATCCCTCAAGCACACTGTGCTGGACAGCTTTAGTGTCAACTTGACACACCTGGGTTGAGGAGCCTCAATTGGGGAATTGGCTCTATTGGACTGGTCTGTGGCCACATCTGTGGAGTATTGTCTTGATTGTTGAGCAATGTGGGAGGGCCCAGCCCACAATGAGTGGTGCCACCCCTGGGTAGGTTGCTGTGTACTGTATAAGAAAGAGGCTGGGCATGAGCCAGAGGAGCAAGCCAGTGAACAGCATTCCTCCATGGCCTGTGCCTCAGCTCCTGCCTCCAGGTTCCTGCCCTAAGTTCCTGCCTTGGGCTCCCTAAGTGATGAGATGTGACCCAGGAGATGTGAGCTGAATAAACCTTCTCCTCCCTAAGTTGGTGTCAGTTCAGAGTGTTTTGTCACAGCAATGGAAAAGCAAACTAGAACACACACCAAGCATGTTTCCTGTCTTGGGGCCTTTGCACTTGCTGTTCTCTTTGGACACTCCTCCTTCAGACCTCTACCAGCTCCATGTCCTTCAGACCTCTACCAGCTCCATGTCCTTCAGACCTCTACCAGCTCCATGTCCTTCAGACCTCTACCAGCTCCATGTCCTTCAGACCTCTACCAGCTCCATGTCCTTCAGACCTCTACCAGCTCCATGTCCTTCAGACCTCTACCAGCTTGCCCCCTCTCAATGTCCCCAGGGCATTGCTCAGTTTTTCAGAAAGAAAGGCCATCTATCCCCTTATCCTTTTATTTTTCTCATGATACTTATTACTACCTGATACTCAAATTGCTTGTGTTAGTTAATTCTCGCCGCTGGGATGAAATACCTGGGAAAAACAACTTGAAGGAGGATGGATTTATTTGGTTATCATGGTTTCAGAGGTTTTGGTTGATGGTTTCTTGGTCCATCCCTGTGGACAGAACATCATGGTGGGGAGGTGTAGAGGGGACAGCTGCTCACTTCACAGGGGCCAGGAAGCACATAAAGAAATAGGAAGAATCCAAGGAGAAGACATCATCTCAGGTGGCCCACTTCCTCTTCACCTTCCATAGTCTCCACCCCTCCTGATTATCCATTTGATTGCAAATCCAGGACTGGAATGTGGTTCTGTTAGTAAAGAGCTTGCTTAGCATGTACTGATCCCTGGATTTGATCCCTATCATGAAAATTGGGTGTAGTGGCACAGGCCTATAATCCTGGCACTTGTCTTGACTGACTGATACTGTGGGTGGTACCATCCCTAGGCAATGGAGCAAGCCAGAGAACAACCGGTAAGCAGTGCTTCTCCAGGGTCCCAGCCTCCAGGTTCCTACCTTAAGTTCCTGCCCTGACTTCCCTTGGTGATGGACTGTTACTTGGAAGTGTTGGTCAAATAAATACTTTCCTCCCCAAGTTGGTTTTGGTCAACATTTTATCCTCGCAACAGAAAAGCAGACTAGAACACTGGGCTACATAGGGAGTTTGAGGCCAGGCTGGGCTACAGGAAACCCTGTCTCAAAGGCAAAAATAACCAATAATAACAAAACCCCAAACCAATTATAAATCCATCAATGGATTAATGTATTGATAAATCAGAGCCCTCTTGATCCAGTCACTTCCCAAAAGCCAAAACTTTAAACATTGCATTAGGGACCAAAGCTTCAAAACTGATCCCTGTGAGGAGATACTTCATATGCAAACCCTTCAGAGCTTATTTACCAAGTTATTCTTCTCCCCATCTGGAAGCTGTATATTTTACTTTCCACTGTATTCTCAAAGCCCAGGATCATGCCTGACACATAACTAGTGTCTTAAAGGCTGTGGACACTCATTGCCCCAGGGGAGGGAGGCAAGAAACATGTCAAGGCTTGACTTCTGTTATCGGAACGAAGTTAACAGCAGGGGTAGAGAGTGTTTGAATAAAGACCTGCTTTTAGGGAAGGACACCATGGGTTCCCAGAGTGGGGCCCCAGGAGGAAATGGGGAGCCCGGGATGGGTTTCTAAAAAGCCGCACTAAAGCCTGAGCTTTTTCTTTTTTTATTTTTACTTTTGTTTATTTTGTGTGTATGAGTGTTTTGCATGTATGTTAAGTACACCTATGTGTGCAATGCCCACAGAGGCCAGAAGAAGGTGTTGGATCCCCTGGAACTGGAGTTAAGATAGTTGTTAGCCACCATGTAAGTGCTAGGAACCAAACCCAGGTCCTCAACAAGATGGAGCAGTGCTCTTAACTGCTGAGCCATCTCTCCAGCCCCTCCAGGCCTGAGCTTTTGAAGGGGGAAGAGTAGTGTTATCAGGGAAGGCTGAGATGAAGACTGAAATTGAAATACTCCCTCCCCTGACACACCTACCACCACTTACACACCTTAGAAGGGGCCTCGCTGGGAAGGGCTGAGCTCACAATAGAGAGCTCCCTTTTAGAACTGAGCTGTGCTGCCCTCAGCCAAGAGTCCTGAGTTTGTCTTTCCTCAACCTATGCAGGAAATCTTTACTAATTCTTGTTTTCTTTTTGTGTGGCACCTTCCACCAAAATGTCATTTTTCATTTAAGAGTTGGAATGAGGACGTTGTATCTCTGGAACTTGCTCCACACACCAGATCTTGTTAAGAATGTATAATATGGTGCAAAATAAATCATTACCGCTTTAAATGCCCAGTTCGTTCCTCCTGTGATAAACAACAGCCTCCTTCCTTGCTGGCTTTCTTTTCTTATTATCACTGGTTCAGGTGATAGGATTATAATAGTGTATTGTTTGTTCCCAGTGGTATTCTATGATTACTGTTGTTTTTCCTGCATCATTTGAAACAAATGATGTAAGTTTAAGAAATATACCAAATCATATTACTGCTATCCAAGAATTAAGTCCATAAAAGCAATAGTGGCTTTGTCTGGGAGTTCTTATACTTTCCAAGAGAGTTGTGACAATTCCCAAATGTCCTTCGCATTCTAGTCTGTATTGTTAACTTCTTGGCTGGGAGCAGAGTAAGTGTTAACATGAAGGAAAAGCTGGCAAATTTGATACTAAAGTCTTTCACTCCTTCCTTTGACTTTTCTCCCTAGACACCTAGGGAACACACACACACACACACACACACACACACACACACACACACCAGACAATAGAGAGCCCTGTGTGAAAAGCAGAGGCCAGACAGACTGGTTCTTAGATTTTTCTTAAGGAGTCTTCATTGTCTTTATTCAGGGGGACAAGAAATGAATTCTCAGGCCATTTTTAATCAATAACAATGAAAAGAACAATCCCAGGTTTTTAAATCTTTTAATTTAATTGTTAAAAATTCACTTATTATTTTTATTTCATGTAAGAGTATATTGCTTGCATGTATGTATGTCCATCCATGTCATGCAATGCCCACAAAGGTCAGAAGAGGACATCGCATACCCCCAGAACTGGAGTTATGGATGGTTGTTAGCTGCCATGTGGGTGCTGGGAATCTAACCTGGGTCCTCTGCAACAGCAACCAGTGCTCTTACCCCCGAGCCATCTCTTTAGCCCCCACAATCCCAGTTCTTAACTCTATTTTCTTGTTTGTTTGATAGCTGCTTTTCACTGAAGACTACTGAGTCCTGTGCTTTGTGGTAAGCCTTGCACTTAGAACTCTTCTTGTTTCGACACGTTCAGCTCCAGAACCATATGCCAGTTCTTTAGATACGGAAACCAAGATCCAGAGGCTTAGTAACTTTCCCAAGTTCATCAGGTTAATAAAAAGTGGAACTGGATGCAAACCCAGATTTATCATGCTTGTAACCATCAAATATTAGTCTCGCATCACCTTCTCTAAGATAAGACAGTTTCGCCAGGCGTGGTGGCGCATGCCTTTAATCCTAGCACTTGGAAGGCAGAGGCAGGCAGATCTTTGTGAGTTCAAGGCCAGCCTGGTCTTCAGAGCAAGTTCCAGGACAGCTAGGGCTACAGGGAGACCCTGTTTGAAAAAAAGAACCAAAAAAAAAAAAAAAAAAAAAAAAAAAGATAAGACAGTTTCATGGAAAAAAACACGATTTGGAATAAAGAGGCCATATGCAAGTGCCAGCTCTGCTGTGGACTTGAGTAATTTGAGCTTTTTCGTTTCTTCTGTTTTTCCTGTCTATAGATCCCCATCAGGATTAAGAGGTTCACAGGAGATAGCATACAGGAAGGGAAAGAAACTTGCAAACTGAAGAAAGTCCCGAAGGACATGATGGGTCACTGAGCCATTGTGTTAAGGCTCTGACTCACTTTCCTTCTACCTGAAATGTAACAAATGCAATACATAAAGCCCATGTTAATACAGCTCATGAGCCCTAGGGTTGGATTTCATATCAAAGGGAAGAGTCCCAGGAGTTGTGAGTCTGGAGTCAAACTGTATGTGTTAAAGGGTGTCATGTGTGTCACAATGTGCAGAGCAAAGAGCAAGGAAGGCACTGTACCTTTCCAGGAAAGTAAAGGGTGCTCAACGCCTCTGTGACTTTATAGTGCAGTCATTCTTCCTGAACAGTGCCCATACCATACTGTTTACAGTCTTTGAAGAGTGTGCTCATGTGTGCTAAAATGTCCATGTAACCAGAGACACGCTGGCTATTAGAACTGCAGGAACAGAGAAAAGATCATTGACATTTGGCTTATGGTTTCTGAGTTTTGTTCCTTTTTAACTCTTGTATTAGATTGTTCTTTGGCAATTTCATAATAAACAGCAGATTGTGATTACTGCCACCTTCACCCTCTCTTGTCTCCCTCGCACCCCTGCTGCTGCCCCCCTCCCTACAAGTCCCACATTCATGTCTTTATGTTTTGTTTTATGAGTTTAACCAGGACTGTTTGTGATCATGGATTTGGAACAATCCACTGGAGCATGGTAGGCTCATCAGTGAGCATGCAATTAAGGAAAACGCCCGCCCCTCTCACAGGATCCATCAGTAGCAGGAGGGGTAGGGCTGAGTGGGTGGGGCCATCTCCCCAATCTATGATTGACTATTGACAGGCCCATTCTGGGCAGCCACTGGTGCTATGAGATCATGGTTGCATTGGCTGTGTCTTGTCTAGAAGATGACATTTCACACCCCTTCTCTCCATCTTCTGGCTCTTAGATTCTTTCCTCTCTTCCGTGTTGCCTGATATGGAGTGCTATGAATGTCCCATTTATGGCTAAACTCACAGTCATCACTTATTCTCAGCATCTTGAGCAGCCATGTGTCTCTGCATTCACCACTGTTCATTGTAAAGAGAAGTTTCCCTGATTAAGAATAAGAGTAACATTTGTCTATAGGTATAAACATAAATATTTAGAAGGCAGTTTGGCACTGTGTTAATTGAGCTTACTATTAGAGTAAGTTCCCCTCTGGGGCACAAGACCTCTTTAGCCATGGGTTATTTTTTTTAACTGTATTTATAGTACCAGACATGATATTCCTTCTTGTGGAACAAATCAGAGAACCCTTGACTGTCCATAACTGGCTTGTCACTATGGCACTAACCGGCACATCTTGCCTGTCAGATTGCTACCGTGGTCTGCTGGTTCTCAGCTGTGTGCCCGCTGGTGCCTCCCCCTTGCAGCCTGCACTGCACCTTCTGGCACTGTGAAAGCTAGCGGGCAGGGAGGAAGCTTCCAGCCCAGTTCCAGTTTGCATTTCTGCATTTCATCTTGTACACACAGTGTGTGCGTTGTCTTCAGTAATGGGTCTTATCACTAGTTCTGGAGGCCGACCAAGAAAAATGTCAAGAGCCTGCCTTGTTTAGGTAGCGTAGGGGCCTCCATGACCAAGATATCTCATGAGAAGGTGTCTCACACCCACCACTGGGAATTTTTGTTTAATTGTTATTTTATGTGTATTATGCCTGAATACATGGAAGTGCACCTGGGTCCTGCAATGTCTTTGAACAAGAGGGCATTGGATCTCCTAGAACTGGAGTTACCAATGGTTGTTAGCCACCATGTGGTGGGATTTGAACCCAGGTCCTTTTCAAAAGCAGCCAGTGCTCTTAACTTCTGAGCCATTTCTCTAGCTCCTGATTTTTGTTGTTGTTGTTGTTGTTGTTGTTGTTTAATAACCTATGGGAGCTTTAGTCAACAGATCCTCACAACTACTTACCTTAGTCTCACTGTCAAACTTAAACTCTTTCAACCATAATTTTGAGCCAACATAGAAAATCAGCATTCAAACAACCAGTGAAAGATATTTCTACACATAAGAACCACAACTCTAAAACTCTTGGAGAAAACTTAAAGGAGAAAGCTTCATGACACTTGTATTGGCAACGATCTCATAAATATGATGCCAATTTAATCAGCAAATACCAAAGACATGGGATTGCACAAACTGAAAGGCTTCTGCCCAGGTCTGGAGTGATGGCTCAGCAGTTATGAGTATGTGCTGCTCTTGCAGAAGACCTGAGTTTGGTTTCCAGCATCCACCCAGATGGCTCATATCTGGCTGTAACTCAAGATCCAGGGGGATCTAATGCCTTCTTCTGGACTCTGAGGGCACATACCCACCAACACACACATTTACACATAATTAAAAATAAAATTTTAAGGGGGTAGAGAGACGGCTCAGTGGTTAAGAGCACTGACTGCTCTTGCAGAGGACCAGGGTTTGATTCCCAGCACACATGTAGCAGCTAAGAACCATCTTTAACTCCAGTTCCAGGGGAATCTGGCGCCCTCTTCTGACCTCCACAGCATTGCACGACACGGGTCACAAACCTACATGCCAGGGGACGTACATCTTCTACCATTAAAAAACAAAAAAAAAAAAAAAAAAAAAAAAAAAAAAAAAAAAAAAAAAAAAAAGACCAAGCCAGGCAGCCTGGTCTACAGAGTGAGTTCCAGGACAGCTGGGCTACAGGGAGATCCTGTCTCGAAAAGAAACTCTCCCCACAAAAAAGACCAAAAAAAAAAATTTTTAAGATGCTGCTGCTGATGGTGGTGATGGTGGTGATGAATTTCTGTTTCATAAAGAAAATAATTGAAAGTGGAAAAAGCAACCTGTGAAATGGGAAAAAATATTTTTGGAAATAAAACATGTTTATAACAAGGGGTTAATCACCAAAATATATGAGCAATTCAAACAATTGAACAAGAAAATGTACAACACAGGTGCACTTACATACATACAAGCAATACTCTTATACACATAAAATAAAAATACTAAATAAAATATTTTTTAAAAAAACAAGTGTTGGCAGGGATCTGCCAGTTCACACACCTTTGGAAGCAATGTGAAAACGGTGCCCGTACTAAGGAAACCAATAAACTGCTTCCTCATAAAATTAAAAACAGAAAAAATCATTGCCTGACTCAGCAATCCTGTTCATGCAAAATCATTGAAATAAGGGTTTCAAAGATATATTAGTACTATCATGTTCATCCCAAGACCTGCCACAGAGGATAGATGAAGAATGACTTAACTGCCCACTGAAAAATGAAATGAATGGATAGAAAACATGTGACATATACCACATTTTAAAAGAAGGGACTTTGAGGGCATTAGTGTAAGTCAAGTCAGACATTGAAAGATAAGTCCTGCATGAATCCACATATATCCAGTATGTAGAACACTCAAATTTATACTAATTGGTTTCAGACAATCTTAGGGGTAGGGGTACAACTTGGTGGTAGGGTGCTTACCTAGCACAACTAGGTGGTAGGGTACTTACCTAGCACATATGAGATCCCGAGTTCAGTCTCCAGTATAGAGAAGTTAGTTGTAAAATTTCTAAAACTGAAGCAGGTTTAGTGGTTCATGGTGGCAATCACAACACTTAAGAGGCTGAGAATGAAGGATTACAAGCCAGCCTGGCTACAGAGTGAGGCCCAGAATAAATAAAATAAAATAAATAAAACAAAATAAAACCAAAGATTGCTGTAATAGTAGGGCTCAGTCAATAAAATACTTGCCTTGAGGGCTATAGAGATGGCTCAGCAGTTAAGTGCACCGGCTGCTTTTGCAGAGAATCCAGGTTCTATTTCCAGCACCCACATGGTGGCTAACAACCATCCCTAACTCCAGTTCCAAGGGACCTGAGATCTTCTTCTGACCTCCACTGGCATTGCACAACACAGGTGCACTTACACACATGTAGGCAATACACTCACATACATAAAATAAAAATAACAAAATAGTTTTAAAAAACTACTTGCCTTGGGGCTGGAGAGATGGCCTAGCGGTTAAGAGCGCCGACCGCTCTTACAGAGGACCCGGGTTCGGTCCCCAGCACCCACATGGCGGCCGAGAACCATCTGAAACTCCAATTCCAGGAGAACTCCAGTTCCAGGGGAATCCGACACCCTCTTCTGACCTCCGCGGCATTGCACGACACGGGTGCACTTGCATGCAGACAGTACATTCATACACATACAGAAATAAATAAAATTAATTAAAAAAAAAAACTACTTGCCTTGCAAGGACAAGGACCCAAGTTCCACCTTAGAGCTATGCAAAAAAAATCAGGTATGGTGGTATGTGCTTGTGATTTGAGCACTGAGAAGGTAAAGGCCAGTGGATTCTTGGGGCTCATTGGCCAGACGGCCAGCCTGGCCTAATCAGTGAGCTCCAGGACAATATTCTCATTGTCTCAAAACCAAGGTGGATGGATGGCTCCTAAGGAAAGACACCCGAGGGTATCCTGTGGCCTCCTCGTGTACAAATGCACGGAGAGAGAGAGAGAGACAGAGAGAGAGAGAGAGAGAGAGACCCACCGGGGGGAGGAGAAAGGAAAATGGAGACCTATTAATCAGAAGACAGAAAGTTTCATTAAATAGAGTCACCATATTCATTAAGTAGAGGGTCCACACTACACCTGAAGTCAACGATAATGTATGGTACATGAAAATCTCTGTTCAGAGGATAGATCTTATGTGAAGTGATTGATAAGAATATTTCCAGATTTCAGACTAAACTTGCAGAGATCATTTCTGTAGCTCATTACTAGAGAAGTTTCTCTGACTGTGTAAGCGTACCAGAAACCTCAAGGAGGAGGAGATGTAGCATTCTCTCCTGAGCCTGGCTCTCCACCATCAACCCTGGACCCTCATCAGCAGCCTTGACGTTCCCAGCTATTGGTCTCAAGTGCTACACAGGAGCAAGGGTGGGCAGACCCATTCAACAGTCCAGGAAACACATATGCTACTGACTCAGTGTGACCTTTGCCACAGAAAGGATCCTTTAGGACACCACTCTCTGGTGCGCCTGTCTTGAACTATGAAAATGAAATAACCTGTAATCGCTGGGTGTGGTGGTGCACGCCTTTAATCCTAGCACTTGGGGGGCTGGAGAGATAGCTTAGCGGTTAAGAGCACCGACTGCTCTTGCTGAGGACACGGGCTCGATCCCCAGCACTCACATGGCGGCTAAGAACCGCCTGTAACTCCAGTTCCAGGAGAACTCCAGTTCCAGGGGAATCCGAGACCCTCTTCTGACCTCCGCGGCATTGCACGACACGGGTGCACAAACCTACATGCAGACAGTACACTCATACACATACAAAAATAAATAAAATTAAAAAAAGAAAAAAAAATCCTAGCACTTGGGAGGCAGAGGCAGAGGCAGGCGGATCTCTGTGAGTTCAAGGCCAGCCTGGTCTACAAAGAGAGTTCCAGGACAGCCGGACCTACAGGGAGGGAGTCAAAAAGACCAAAAAAAAAAAAAAAGAAAGAAAAAGAAATAAGCTGTAATCATGAGAAGAATCACCACCTAGATTTATCGAGTACACTTGCTGTTGTATTTGGAGAAACTTTATCCTTTCAGAAGTCTTTTTGGCAAAATGATGGGTGAGGGGAAGTTTTTAGGCTGGTGTAATGGAAAGATAGATGGCTAGTCTTCGTGTGGATTTGGAAATTGCATTAGACCAGTTTGGAAGCTTTTGGCAGCTGGAATTACCAACTCAAAGTGAGTTAAACACTAACAAAATGTATTATTTCACAAAACAAGAAACCCAAAGACAGGTGGGCTCCAGATGTGCCGCGTCAGGGCTGTGCTCGCATCGATTCTCACAAATCGCCTTCCTCAACCCTTTGCTCTCTCCAGAAAGCAAGATGGGCGACTCCGCCACCAAATCCAAATGGAACAACAGAGAGAACTGTGGGCTCTTCTTGATTCTGCTTAAGAGCAAGGAGACCTTTCCCCAAACTGTCTCCCCAGACTCCTCCAGATTTCCCACTTCTCACTGCACACAACTGGGTCCCATGCCTGTTCTTAAGCCAATCAACCGGCCTTTCATGATTAGCATAGGTAGAACTTGCCTCTGGAACTGAGCAAGGAGCCCCAAATTACAATGGGGAGAGATGGATAACTGAGAAGAGTCAATGAAGCAACTAACTCAGCCTGCTGAAGAAAACCTGGCCTTCCCTCACAGAGTCTGCGCACACATTACCACACGCTCCATCCTCCTGAGACTAGACTGCTCACAGTTTATTCTGCAGTTTTCTATCGGATTTTTATGTGAAGCATCATTTTTCTCTGACCTCATGCTACGATTTTGTTTCTTTTTTTCCTTAGCAGAGACCACAATGGAAATCCTACTATAAAAACACTTGAGTGGCTATCAAAGGATCAGACCATATAAGGTGCTAAGGACCTTTTTATTTTAAATAAGAAACAAAACTATTTATACTTTTACAAGGACTCTGCCCTATTTTAGTAAATATTTGGCAAAGCTTCTTGATTAAAAGAGCAAACTGACCCTTGTTCAACAGGGTTGTTTTGCCATAACTGAAATCGTTCATTAATTTTCTGAAAATAGAAGCAGCGAATGTGTGTGTTCCTTTGCACCATGACGAAAGTAACACTTGCTGGGGCTTAACTTACACTTAGGCATAATTGGTCAGGTGTCCGTTAAACCTGGGCTCTAATCAGACCCAGTTTGGAGTCATAATTACTAAAGAGTATGATTAGAAAATAATCTCCAATAGATGCAGCAAAGACGTGTTTCACTGGCCCTGGAAACCATGCTTGTTTGACAATACATCTCAAACTGGATCTCAGAGGGCCTGGATTTGGTAACAAACCCCAAATGTTTTGAAAAACAGTAATTCCCTAGATTACTAAGCAGGCACATTCAGAGGGATGCTTGTTGAGGGCCATATGGTTTTGATCTGTTGGCAGTTAACTCATTCTGCATTGTGGGGTTTGCAGGACGTTCTCCAGGCCCAACCGCATTCTCTTCTTTAAAGGTGTCCTCTTTGCCAGCTGAACTGGAAAGGCATGCTACAGCTGAAAGAACCAATTTCCAATTACTCTCAGAAATTCTGCAAGAGAGCCATGCTGGCAGATCCCCCATGATGCAACACGGCAGGTAGGGCTGAGCCTAGCCCCGTGGGCCAGCCACACAGCTTTGGCCACACAGCTTGGTATCTTATCCCATTTGCTGTGGTAAAATGTATTTCCTTTTCCAATCCCCGTTCCCCCATCCTCTGGTCTAAGCTGACAGTTTTGTTCATTAAATCAAAGCAATCCAGAAGAAAAGTCATCAACAGATGTTAAGGAAAGAATTTAGAATCCTAAACTCTCAGTGCTGGAAATTAAAGGTCATCTACCAGGCATGTCCAACCTTCAGCCTGTCAGCTGCATGTAGCCACGGATAGCTTTGAATATGGCCTAACAGTCATCAACTTACTTAAACATGGGATTTTTCTTTTTTTTTTTTTTTGCCATTTAAAGAGACTCAAATGCATGAACTTGGTAGATAATATGTTGCAATATCAAAAGTTGGACACACTGGATCCAATCATTTCTCAGATTGGGAACCTGAGGTGAGGTGACCCGACCAGTGTCACATGGCCAGTTCCTTGTGCTTCCCCCATTTCCTGACTTTTTCCCATTTACTACTGGGAAATCCAAGCTCCAGCTTTCCATGTGGTAAACCAGACCTAAATCCACTAGTTGTTTCCAGTGCTCTATCACTTAAGTAGTTCAAAGTGAGAAAAATAAAGGTTCCCACCTTAGAAATCCAAGAAGATTAATAACTGAGAACAACCCTTGGCAGAGGCCAACAGTCTAATAAAACACCCAGTGCTATTAGTCTGTCCCAACTGTTCTTACAAGGCAAAGTACTGCCGTGGAAGGAGCTCCAAACTAGTGTGTTCAGAAGTATGAAGAGCTGGGTGTGTACATCAGTGATAGCCATTCATCGCTCAGCATGTGCAGGGCCCTGGGTTTGGTTTCGAGCACAGTTAAAAATATCTGTTAAAGTTCCAATAGTTGACTCTATTGTATGGTGAACTTAAACATGGTTAAAATAGTACAAACATTTTGGGGCTGGAGAGATGGCCTAAGGTTAAGAGCGCCAACTGCTCTTGCAGAGGACCTGGGTTCGATCCCCAGCACTCACATGGCGGCTGAGAGCCATCTTTAACTCCAGTTCCAGGGGAATCCGAGACCCTTTTCTGACCTCTGCGGCATTGCACAACACGGGTGCACAAACCTACATGCAGACAGTACATTCATATACATAAAAAAATTAATTAATTAATTAAAAAAATAGTACAAACTTTTAAAAATTCTAGTTCCAGGGGCTGGAGAGATAGCTCAGCAGTTAAGGCCCATTCATTGCTCAGCGTGTGCAGGGCCTTGGGTTTGGTCTCAAGCACAGTTAAAAAAAATCTGTTAAAGTTCCAATAGTTGACTCTATTGTATGGTGAACTTAAACATGGTTAAAATAGTACAAACATTTTGGGGCTGGAGAGATGGCCTAGCGGTTAAGAGCACCAACTGCTCTTGCAGAGGACACAGGTTCGATTCCCAGCACCCACATGGGGGCTAAGAACCGTCTTTAAGTCCAGTTCCTGGGGAATCCAATACCCTCTTCTGACCTCCGTGGCATTACAAGACATGGGTGCACCAACCTACGTGCAGACAGTACACTCATACACATAAAAAATAATTAAAAAATTTAAAAAATTCTAGTTCCATCGATGTGACCTTAGGTATGTCAATCCCTCAAGCCATCCCCTTCCTCTGCCTCTCTCGGATTTTGTGTGCATTAACTATCATAGTTCTAGAGCAGAACGTCTCAAACAATGCATCACCTGGGATCTTGCTAAAAGGTAGACTGTTTCTGTAGCTGAGGTGTGGAGCTGCAGTCTGGAATTCTAACAGGCTCCAAGGTGATGGGAATGATGCTGGCCCAAGGCTCCCTGACTGTCTTTGCAACACATGTATATTCTCTACATAAGACGATTCAGGTCACCAGGCAAACGGCCACCTCTAGGAACCTTAAATTGTCTTCCTGATTCCAGATACAGTCTCCATAACACAGTTGGGTCAGTGCCACACTGACCCTAAAGATTCTGAAGAAAGTGGTTCTGAAAGAGCATCTCTCTTGGAACCTAGATCTGGGCTCATATTACCTGTGTGCTAAGCTTTCCCTTTTGTCTCAGAAATCTCACGCTTTCTTGGACACCATGTTGTAGAACTGGTCGCTATAACTTCAGTATTTCAAACCCTCCTCCAGAGCTGCATTCCTGACAATTAGCTCTTTCAGGCTACAGATGCACCAGTGTCAGAGTCTGCTACGGGAAGGACAGGTGTAATACAAGGAGGAATGATGGATGATAAACTCAGCACTTGGGCCAGGACCCAGTTATGTTCAAGACTATTTCTGCATCCTTTACAAGCATTGGTACAGACGGGGTGTGAGAAAAGTAGATCTAGCAATACAAAAAGCAGTAAACCAGCCAGGAGAGACTTGAAGGCAAAGTGGGTTTGCAGCTAGAACTACAGAAATAATTTCAGACCAACAGAGCTGAGCACTGGCAGGCTCTATTCAAAAGTGGGTGAGTGACTGGCTGGGTGTTTGAAACTTTTCTGGGTTCTTCTGGAGAGTCAGGAAATTAGGGGAGTTAGGCATTTGAGAATGTTTTTGTTATCTGGGAGAGAGCTCCGGAGCTGGAAGGCGAGATGAGATGACTTTGAGGTGCACCTCTGGCTTCTAGGCCTCCCTTTCTTCAGAGATAGGGCCCAAAGTAGGACGCCTGGGAAGAAAAATGGTACTCAAAGGACAGAGGAACCATCTGCTCTTGCCTTAGACACCTCTAATGTCAACACACATATTCTCTCTCTCTCTCTCTCTCTCTCTCTCTCTCTCTCTCTCTCACACACACACACACACACACTGCAACATACCATGCTATGCTAATCAATCTGTCCTCCAGGTGGCATCTCTGCTCTTGGTGTCCCCAGCCACATCACAGGCCTAATCACAGTAAGTACTTGCTTATGTGTTTCTGGAGGAATGAAGGACAGAGAGGAGAAGAGGAGGCAGGAGAAGGAGGAGACCACAGAGAAGGAAAGAAAAGGGAGAGGGTTATGGAGAGAAACTGTGGGAAGCCAACCTTCCCTGGTTCCAAGAGGGTTTTCCAAAATGTTTTAAGCTCAGGTCCTATTACATGGTTGTACTTTCCACTGTAGCTTAATGCACATCAGTAGTAAAACTAAATGATGTCTGAGCCTGACTGAAATTTAACTCTGTCCAAGTCACCAGGCTTAAATTTAGGAGAGATGGCCTGGCAATTTAGTTCGTAGCGTGGTGTTGATCTCCTGGTGTTTAAAGTTAGATGAGTACCAGGAGGGACTGTAGCTCAGTTGGTATAGTGCTTCCCAGCATGCAACAAAGCTCTGGGCTTGAGTCCTCAGTACCTCATGAAACAACATGGCTGTCCATGCCTGTAATGTTAGCATTTGAGAACTGGAGGCAGAGGATCAGAAGTTCAGAGTCCTTCTCAGGGGAAATAGGGAGTCCAAGGCTAGCATGGGCTACAGGAAACCTTGTCTCAAAACAAACAAATGCCAGGTGAAAAGTGAAGCGGGCAAAGCATATGCAACACAGGTATCTCTCTCCCTCAGAACCAAGAGGGCCCGGCACCTTTCTAGAAGAGGACCAACGACACCGGTCCTGGGATGAGTTGAGTCTGCAATCCCCAAGCTCTGAATACGGTGTTATTTCAGCCATGCTTCACTGGATGGCAAATATGTGAGCTGCTTTATGAGAATCTGGATGTTGCAGTCACTCGGACCAGGCACAGTTTGTGGAGCTGGCTGAGGAAGTGGTTCTCAGTGCCTTGGCAAGGCTAGGTTATGAGGGTGTGCAGAGACAAGAAAAAACTCAGTTAAGGCCATATTTCTGTAGACCCAGGGGGCTCCTTTTACCCCAAACTTCTTGCTGTAGTGACTTATTAAAACAGTCACATGCAATTTCTTTCAGTACATGCTCTACCACCAACAGTAGAGAGAAGGTATCTGCTGTAGCTTGTTTGTAGGGCCAGAAGAACCAAGTTCTAAATGCCATTGTTGAAGCAGGAACACAGGATGTGACTTTGGGCCTAAACTGCATCCTTTGGGCTGGCATTTCTTCTCTTACAAAAGTTTTTTTAAGTATCAAGGCAGCCAGCCACAGTGAAGCCAGGCCTCCCAGGATTCCCTTTCCTATCTGTTTTCTAGGTGAGATTTAGAAAGTAAAGGTGTTGAGGCACTCACCATTTAATTTTTTAAAAGATGTATTTATTTTTAAAAAGACATATTTATTTAGTTCATTCGATGTGTATATGTGTGAACCACATGCATGGAGGCAGTTGTGAGCCGTCATGTGGTTTATTGGGAACCAAACCTGGGTCCTCTGGAAGGGCAGCAAATGCTTCTAAACTGCTGAGCCATCTTTCCAGGCCCTATTTTTTTTTTAATTACTTGTATTTCTTTATTTATTCAGGTGGGGAGGGATGGGAAGGGAACATTTGTGCTGTGGAAGCCAGAAGAGAACTTCGCAGAGGTTGGTCCCAGGAATTGATCTTAGGCTTGGCAGCAAGTGCCTTTATCCTATGAGACATCTTACTGGCCTGGAGGCTGCCATTTTTCTGCTCAGAAAGTCAGCCACCAGGTCCCCTGGGTAGTTCATTTGTCCCATTAGAACCACTTATCCTTGTTCAGAGGCTCCAGCTCCTGTTGTCTCCCTCCTTCAGCAAGTCAGATCCTGGGCAAGCTGGGGGTACACCTCTGCCAAGGGGCACTGGCTTCTTCTGTGAGTCCCCTGCAGCCTCAAGGCTGGAGAGGAAAGGCAGTCGAGGATCACAAGTTCTTGTCTGTCTTTGCTCTCCCTCATCACACACGTTGCTCTTCTCAGCCACTCCAGAGGGACTGTGGTGCCCACACCAGATGCAGAGGCAATTGCCGTGCGCAGCCATCTCCGTAAGATTGCACAGTTGTTTACAGTCTAATCCTTAGCATTTGTAGAAACAGATTTCTTGTCCCCAGCATCTGTAATAGATCTGATAAAATGTCCACCACCAGCTTGCCAGCACAGACTTAGAAGGCTACTAAGACTAAACACCAACTAAGAATGTTCAACTCCAAATTTAGTCTTTGGCTTGATGTCTGCCTTCTCAGCAGAGACATTCGTGAGCAGTGTTGTGGACCAGGTGACGAGACTGGCTGCCTTTATTTGTATTCTATCCTTTTTACTTCCCGCTCTTCCCTTTCTCCACAGAGGTTTTTTTCTCGTCGTCTCTGCTGCCCTGACCCACCCCTGCTCCTCAGGGGTCACGGCTAGCTGGTGCAAACTCCCACATCTCAAAATGCCCCTGCGTCTTCACCATCTTCTCTCATGCACTTCTCTCTGAGTCCCTTCCTCCCACTCCCCGTCGCCCGCACAGTGGGCCCCCTCATCTCCCCTTTTCCTGCTCTCCTCATCTTTCTCTCCTGTTTTGTTTCCTTGCTTCCCATGGACTCCTTTCCCTTTCCTTCAAACGCTCGGGTCCCCTATTCCATTTCCCAGAGCACCTTCTTTGTGCCATGCCCTCCCCATCCCCATTACCATGATTTCCCTTTGCAGAATGGAAAACTGCTGCCTCTACTTCCACTCTTTTTGGCACCTTCCAAGCAATTTTATTCCCACCTTCTGTGCCAGAGGTTCCCAGCTTTAGCTGTACATAGAAATCATGTGGGTTGTGGGACCACTTCCTGATGGATGGCTTAATTCACAGTATTGCCCCAGGCCAGGAGGAAGGGGACACTTACAGTCCCATTCTCACAACAGGAGAAGGGGGTAACTTGCTAAGCCCAAAGCAATCATAGACAGCCAAGAGGAAAAGATGAACTGATCAGCCTTCTTTAAAAATGTTATAGCTTCCAGAAAAATACATTATTTTGCTATTAAATTAATGAACAAATTATACATATTAATATCCCATGCCTGAGAGAACAAGCTTCTCATTCATTGCTAATGACTGGATAACCAGGTATAATTCCTTGGCAAAACAATTTAGCCAAGCATCTGGGGAATAAAAATGTATAACTATTTAGCCTATTATTTCTACTTCCAGAAATCTCTCCTAAAGAAGTAAGTCAATGCCGGGCGTGGTGGCGCACACCTTTAATCTTAGCACTTGGGAGGCAGAGGCAGGCAGATCTTTGTGAGTTCAAGGCCGGCTTGGTCTACGTAGTGAGTTCCAGGACAGCCGGAGCTCCAGGGAGACCCTGTTTCAAAAAGACCAAAAAAAAAAAAAAAATAGAAGTCAAATACTAAAATGAGTTAAAGTGCTTGAAATGCTCACCACAGGATTCTAATAAGGAAACATTGAAAGTGACCTAAATAACCCAGAGGATAATGAAGGTATTTATAAGCCATGCACAGCTACATGGGACTGAGGCAGGAGGATGACAAACTTGAAGCCAGCCTGGCTTCCATCTCAAGATGCTGCCTCAGAAAGAAAAGCAGAAAGCATGGCTAGTTAGTTCATCTAGAGGTCAGAATACTAAGGTATAAACTGAAGGTAGACAGGAAGATTATCATGGGAAATCGAAGGGTGTGATTGTAATGTTGGAGAAGTTGGTGAAGACCCTTCAAATCAAGCTTCAAGCTAAAATTTGGACTTCCTTTGAATGTCAAAATTTCACATTTTAACATCAAATTCAAAATATTAACTTGGAAATTTGGATTAATGGGCTTAAGTCTTTTCTTTCTTTCTTTCTTTCTTTCTTTCTTTCTTTCTTTCTTTCTTTCTTTCTTTCTTTCGTATGAGTGTATCGCCTTCATGTATGTAAGTGCACCCATGCTGTACAATGCCTGCAGAGGTCAGAAGAGGGCATCAGATCTGGAACTGTAGTTACAGACCATTGTTAGCTCCCATATGGGTGCTGAGAATGGGACCTGGGTTCTCTGCAAGAGCAGCCAGTGCTCTTAACCACTGAGTCATCTCTCCAGCCCCAAGTTCTCTTTCTTTTAATAGAGCAATTTCTTTCAGGCCTCCCTAAGTTTTTAGGTTTAACCTTTGTTGACTTTTATTTTCAAATACATTTAAAAACAAGACTAATGAGCTGTTTCTGTCCAGAACTGCCTGATAATTTAGTCTTGTAAACAGGACCCAGATGAGGCCACAGTTCTCTCCAACCTCACCCCTTTTTAGGGAGGCAGCTCTCATTACCCAGCTGCAAGATTTATGGGGGACATTTGACTCTCTGGTCACATTTTAGTTTCATTGACAACATGATTTCTCCTGTGGACTCTGTGAATGTGTGTGTGTGTGTGTGTGTGTGTGTGTGTGTGTGTGTGTGTATGTGTTTCCTTGTGACAAAAGGAAGAAACACCCATCCTTGCAGTTACAAGCTGATTCTAGAACGCAATCTTAAGGGACAATCTTAGCTTTGCCTCAATTCCCTGGTAGAATACTTAGGATAATTTTATCTTGGGATTTATAATTTGGGCTTGAAGATTGAAGAGAAAAATTTTAATGAAATTATCATTATATATAGTAGAATACATCCCTAAAGAATCAGAGTGTATAAATGGCTGGTTGAGAATCCAAGGAACGTGACTCTAAGGTATTCTTTTTCTTTTCTTTTCTTTTCTTTTCTTTTTTTAACCATTTGGACTGCATTCTCTCCCTCTTACTCTCCCAAAAGAGATGATCATCAATAGCCAAGTGGCAGTTGAGGTATTCTTTTAATCAAGGAAGAAAAGGGTAGGCACACAGCCCATTACAGAGTGTGCACTTCCTATTTTTATTTGGTTTTCTTTTTTTGTCTTTTTTTTTTTTTTTTTTTTTGAGACAAGGTCTTCCTGTAGCCACGACCAGCCTTGGAACTCACTGTGTAGACCAGACTAGCCTCAATCTCACAGAGATTTTCCTGCCTCTGCCTCAAGGGCTAGGATGAAGCGTGCCCCACCGTGCTCTGCCCACACTCTTCTTGAACTTGCTCTGTTTATTAGATGAAGCCCAAGTAAGGAAGGGCTTCCAGGTTTGGCAAACCGACTTTTTAAATATGCTAATCTTGATGTTTCAGTTTCCAGTCCCTACTCCCTGCCATAGAACCCAGGGCCTCACTTTATACATATTAATATTAAGTGTGCACTCTACCACTGAGCTACCTACAGCCCTGGGGCTCAGGATTTCAAAGGCATGTGTGGAGATGCTTATTCTACATGGGTTTTTCCAGTTGTGGTCACCATTTGCTATCTCTTTCCACTTAGGCTGGAGCTGAATTTAGTCTCCTGTAAGTACTGTCTTGTTCCAAGTTAGTGTTCCCTTAGAGAAAATGAGAAAGGAGGTTTCAAAACAGGAGTGGGTGATGTCACAGTGAAATACAGCAGTCTGGGGCTGCTCAGGTCTTCGTGCAGACGGGGAAGACTACTGTGTCCTATCAGGCAGCACTACATTCTCTTGTGGAAAATAAATGACCATTTTTACTGTTCAGATAGAAAGTATCTTGACCAATGGATGCTCAGAATGCATAAGCATTTATATGTTCTACTGTGTCTATAAAAGTCCCAACTAGCCCTAGATTTTCCCAACTAGAAAGTTCGATTCTTTCCCGCTCTATTTTTCTTTGGAATCCTATGATTCTGATCAAAGGCACTGCTCATTCCAAAGAGCCTAAGGTCCAATTTGGGTTCAACCACACTCTGTTCAAAAGGCTCAACCTCGATGACTTACTTGTGGGACATGAGGTCTTTTACTTATCGGTCAAGTGTTTTCCTCCAAGGATTCAAGGGTACTCGCATAAGGTATGAACTAGAAGCAAAGTACAATACGATAGAGAGCACACCAATTTGTCCTTGCACTTTGGAGGCTTTCTGTACAAAGGGCAGTCAAGTATTTGTGTTGTACCAATGGTCAAAATTTGGTATCAGTTAAAGTGCCAACACAAACTTTTCTACTTCGACCTGAAGAAGCTTTTACATGAAATTCATCACATGCCTCTACACACAGTCTATATTCAGTTTGCAGGAAATGGAGCAGTGGAGCAGTCCACGGAGCAGCCACTGCTGCTCTGAGGTGCTTAAGACCAGCTCTGGTGTGCTGTGGCAAGTGCAGAAGGGCACTGGAAGTTTAGAAAAGAACGTGGTCAGCACGGACCATCTATTCTGCTTCCCCAGGAGGCTTGGGAGTTGAGGCTTCTCAGCCACATTGGGATCAAAGTCAGCATTGCCTCTGTTTACAGAAAGGGCCTAGCAGGAAACCCACCAAGAAATGAAACAGAAGGAAACTGAGGCAGTGATCAGCAGAGGTCCAACCTGAGACTAGGACTCAGCCAGGTTTCCAAAGCTTGAATGTGCTATAAATTAAAAGTAACTGTAAAAAATGTTTCACTTATTATTTTTATTTGTGTGTATAAGTGTAGTTCTTGCATGTCAGTATGTGCACCCATGTCATATGATGCTGCAGAGGTCAGAAGAAGGTGTCAGATCCCCTGGAACTGGAGTTATGGTTGTTGGCCGCCCTGTGGGTGCTGGAAATTGAACCCTGGCCCTCTGCAAGAAGAGCCAGTGCTCTTAACTGCTGAACCATCATTCCAGTCCCTTGAAAATAACTTTTAAGATGTAGCTAAAACCTAGCTGCGTGGATAGATCTAGTTTGAGCTCAGTTTTTCCTTAACTGCACAAAAATCTCACCATACGAGCTTAGGGAAACTATCTAATGTCCCTATATCCGATGTCACGTGGCTGGTCAGGATCTCATGAAAGGCCTAAGAGAATAAAGGTTTGCTTTACATTTTTAAGAGATCAAATCAACAAAAACGAAGATAAAGGAAAGTACAACCAATGATTGATTGCTTCAGTTGGAAAATATAGTACAATAAAAGATAAAAAGTAGCTTACGTCCCCTTTGTCTTCTCAGAGTGTTTGCTCTCCACTCAGCTCTGACAGAAGTTTCTAAAGGGCCTGTCCACATTCCTGCTTACACTTAGAGCCCTTCACTGGCTGCCTGGCACCTGTACACCACAGTTCTGACTCCTTGGCCCTAGCAAGGGCCTGCCTTTCTGGCGTCAGTTCTTACACTCTCCTCCCAGCACTTTGTCCTCAGGGTCTCTCTATGGTTGTCCTCAGAGGGATGGATGAGACCACTGCTCACTGATCACAGGGAGATACATTAGAAGACAGATGATCAAGAGCCTCGCTGGGCCATCTCGCCAGAGGCAACGTCCTCAGCCTCCCTGTGTGACATTTTTTGTTTTTGTTTTTTTGAGACTGGGCCTCATATAGCTCAGAATAGCTTCAAACTTGCTATGTAGCTAAGACAACCTTGAGCTTCTGAGTCTTCTGCCTCCACTTTCTGAGTGCTCGGATTATAGGTGTGCTGTGTCTACCACTACACCTGGCTTATACAGTGTAGGGGATCGAACCCAGGGCCTTGTGCATGCTAGGCAAGCACTCTACCAACTGAGCTATATCTACAGATATTCTGCGTGATATTTCTACCAGGAGTCAGGGTTTTTCCGCTGATCTGTGGATGTCTGCTTTCTATCCTTCCTCTTCCTCCTGTGTTCTTGGCTTACAGGGCACTGGAAGTATTCTTGTTTTGCACATTCTCTGTCAGGAGTTTTTGCTGAAAGCTATAGACTCAGCCATAGCAAAGGACACAGACTCATTTGTACACAGCCTGAAACACACAGTGACAGGAGCCTGGGGATGTTCTCTTTCAAACCACCACAGCTAGTACATAATAGAGACAGGGTTCAATCTGGCAGCTTTGGTCCAGAATTTGTGCTCCTCCCCAGTGGGAAGCGCAACCTCCTAAGGTGGTTGGCACAGCCGGCATCTTGACAGCCTGTCCTGGGCAGCCCGGTGCTAAGGCTTCACAAGAGGAATATTGAGGTGATACCTATCCTTGAGTCCAAGGAGCTTGCAAAGGATACCGAACAGGCCGTAAGGCCTTTCCAAAGCATGGAAGAAGTCATGTCTACCCTGCATCTCCCTGTTTACTTCTCAAAACTACCACAGAGTTCCCTTTTGGAAATCTTTACAATGTACAGGCCTTTATGCTGTCAGGGAAGGCTGAGAAATAGCAAAGGCCTGCCTTTGGCTTTATCTCCCTAGATAGAGGAGAAATCCACAGTTATGTGGGATCGAAGGAGAGCCAAGCTTTTGACACTGTCCAGCTCTGCCTACAGAGAAAGGCACTGGCCGGACCAGAAGATAATCATGGAGGCTTAAGTGAGAGCTGCTCAGTAGCAAATAGAAGGCCAGGTGTCCTAAAACTGTGCCTCAGTCTTCCATAGGAACTAGAAGGCTTAGTCTAGAAACCTATCAATATATCTTCAGTGCCTCTGGCTATAGTAAGGGTTATGACAAAGGCTGGGGGTCCCTTGGGTCATGGACTATTGGCTATATCCTGTTCTCCCTGGGTTCTTCTGGAGAGCCTAGGATCACAATGTAAGCTCAGATAAGAGCACAAATATCAGTGCCTGGCAGAATGAGTGAGAATCCAGCAGGGAGGCAAGGGGTCAGGTACTGTATCTTGAAGGCCCATGGTAACCTACTTCATACAATGAGTCATGGAGGCTTTTACGAGGATTATACATGATATGAAATTCTGAGTCTGGGGGTGTGTGGAATTCTCAGTTGGCAGAGAACCTGCCTAGCATGTATGAAACCCTGAGTTTGATCCCAGTACCACATAAACCGGGCATAGTGGCTTACGCCTGTTATCCAGTACTTGCGAAGTAGAGGCAGGAGGATCAGATGTTGAATGGCATCGTTGGTTACAAAGCAAGTGTGAGACCAGCCTGGGATATATGAGACCCTGTGTGAAAAAATCCAATACAGGGGTTGGAGAATGTTTCAGTGGGTCAAAGCACTGGCTGCTCTTTAGAGGACCCGGATTCAGTTCCCAGCACCCACGTGGCAGCTAACAGCCACTCATAATTCCAGTTCCAGGGGAATCTGACACCCGTTTTTGATATATATGTATCTAGGGGCATTGGACAACACAGATGCACTTGCATACATGCAGGGAAACACTCCCACACATGAAATAAAAATACAATACAATTTCTAGCATAGCCTATAGTACACTATACATATTGCATATTCTGCAAGTTCTGCAAGTCAGGCTGACTATGGACTTTTTGTTGTTTTGAATCTTCCTGCCTGCCTGCCTGCCTGCCTTTATTCTCCACCCCACTTAATCTCTACCTTCTCTGGGTTGTTCAGTAGTTAGATATATTTCTGCTATGACACTTAACATGCTGAATGATAAGTATGTCTGTCTGCTCTCTCAGCTGGGCTATGATTTTTCACCATGGGCTGGGCTTATCTAGGTGTACTCTATAGGACTCGAATGTAGCTGATTAAACACTTTCCTCCCTGTTCTGCCTCACAGACTGATGGGTCCAACACTACAGCCCACAGGTCTTGACTGGGAGTCTGAACTGGTATGTCTGCTGGTCAGTTTCATCTGAAGACCTTCTCTGTTACCAGGGCCTTCTCTCAGCAGCAGTATCAGCCAAGGGAGCAGATAGGTGCAAACTCTGAGTTAGGCACCCAGACTCTGCCAGCAAAGTTCTAGATCCCTATTTCCTGGGCCTTCTCAGCTTCCCTGAGTTCTCCATATGGCAACAGTGTCCTTAATTAGTCCCTCACATTTGTTGTTTTTATTTTTTTCTCAAATGTTTCCTAAACCCCCAGTGTTGCTCAACATTTTTTATTATTATTATTATTTTAATTTAATTTATTTTTTATGTGTATAAATGTACTGTCTGCATGTAGGTTTGTGCACCCGTGTCGTGCAATGCCACGGAGGTCAGAAGAAGGCGTCGGATTCCCCTGGAACTGGAGTTAAAGACGGTTCTCGGCCTCCATGTGGGTGCTGGGGATCGAACCTGGGTCCTCTGCAAGAGCAGTCAGAGCTCTTAACCGCTAGGCCATCTCTCCAGCCCTGCTGCTCAACATTTTACAAGCAATTTTTTAAAGAGTTGTGGTAAGAGAATTTTTACCTGGTCTCTTACATTTTCAATAAAGCCAGCCCAAGAATTTGGTTAGTTTGATACTCTTTTTGTTGGTTGTTATAAGAAACAAGGTCTCCTGTAGCTGAGGCTGGCTTCCAACTCCATTAGTAGCAAAGGATGACCTTAAACTTTTGATCCTCCTTTCTCCACCTCCCAAGAGCTGAGATTAGAGGCTTTGACCCCACACCTGATTTTATTCAGGACTAGCGATCAAAGCCAGGGCTTTGTGCAGGTGAGGCAATCACTGGATCAACTGGGCTGTATCCTCAGTCCCTGATTTTTAAAATGAATTTAATTTTTGAAGTTTTCCCACATGTCTGTCTACATTGGGCATATTCGCTTCGTACCCCCTTCGTGCCTCATTTCCTCCCAATTCCTTTTGTCCCTAGACAGTTTTTCTTCTTTCTTGTCATATATGCTTTCATGATTCCATGCATGTATAAAAATGAGAGAAAACATAGGCTATTCTGATTCAGTTGCATCCAGATGAGGCCTGGGTACCACATTCTAATAAGCTCCTGGGAGACCCAGGTGCTGCTAGCCCATATTTAACACTCTGACTTGGAGTCTGGCCTCCACCACCAGGATGACCTACTGATACATAACTGATTATGTTGCCAGGATGGATTTGAACAGAGGCTTCAACAAGAGATTTAAGAAAGTCAAATGCCGGGGCTGGAGAGATGACCTAGCGGTTAAGAGCGCCGACTGCTCTTGCAGAGGACCCGGGTTCGATCCCTAGCACCCACATGGTGGCTGAGAACAGTCCTTAAGTCCAGTTCCAGGGGAATCTGACGCCCTCTTCTGACCTTCACGGCATTGCATAACATGGGTGCACCGACCTACATGCAGACAGTACACTCATACACATAAAAAATAAAAAAAGAAAGGCAAATGCCATATCAAAACTCATTAAGGAAAACAAGTCGACCAATTCAGATGGTTTAAAACACATACACACACACACACACACACAAACACACACACGAAACCACATATTGTTTTTTTTTTTTTTTTGAAACCACATATTGTTAATTGAAACTTTCAGATACTGCTGGTAGAAGTACAATATATAGCTACATTGAAAACTGTTTTGAAAGCCAGGCATGGTGGTGCATGGCTTTAATACTAGCACTTGAAAGGCAGAAGCAGGCTGATCTTTGGGAGTTCAAGGCCACCCTGGTCTACAGAGTGAGTTCCAGGACAGCTGGGGCTACAGGGAGATCCTGTCTCAAAAAGACCAAAAAGAAAAAACAAAACTGTTTTGATACATTTCTTCTCTTTTTGTTTTTACAGTGTTGTGAGTCAAACCAGAGACCTCAAGTACATTAGGCAAGCATTCTGGCACCAAGCTGCATCTCCAGTCCCAGTTTTCTTTTAAAGATGAAGTCAAATGTATGCTGGTAAATACTTATTTGACCCAGAAATTTCACTCTGATTCATTGAGTTATTTACCCAAATTAATTGTAAACATGTTCACACAAAAGCCTGTACAAGTGTACTTGAGTTTTGATAAGCCTACTTATAATTTCCAAAATCTCTAAATAACCCAAATACACTTCAGTACACAAGTGGATAAGCAATTGATATATTGAAGTATATCTAGTAGAATATACCTGGGCAAGAAAACCCAAATGACAGCAAAAAGAGAGGGCAAACCAGGGTATACACACAAACATGGATGGCTAGCAAATGTGTCATTCAAAGTGACTCAGTGGTAGAGCCGCTCCCCGTGTGATTCCACTTACAGGACATTCCATAATTCCATCTGTGATCTGTAAGCCTCGGATCAGTGACCTGGGGGACTAGGGAAGACTGGCAAGGAAACATGAAGGCCCTCGCTGGTATGATGGAAAGCTTCCATAGCTGGGTCGCTGTGGCATTTGCATGACAATATACATCTGCAGAACCTTCTAGAACATTAAATAGAATGGATTTTGCCACACGTGCATTATACCTCTGAAACAATAAAGACAGAAAACCAACAACAGAACTTGAGTGGTTCCCACGTGCTTGTGGAATTAAAAGATCAAACATCCTAGCCAGGTGTCTTTCTAACCATTTGTGTTGTGCACTGTAAGTGCCCGCAAAGCTTTGCTGTCTCCTGTCCATGCTCGGGGTTGTCGTCTCCGTCTGTGCTAGCTCCTCTCCTGAAATACCCTCTTCTCTTGCTCTCAAAAATACGAACATCTGCAGAGGGTCAGAGTGAGGGCCACTGCCTTCGCAGCCCTCCCCCAAAGCCCGACATCAACAAGAGCGGCTGTCCCAGCTGTCAGCTTCCTGCCTGTCCTAAGTCTGCTCTCTGCACTTCCCATGCTCTTTGACTCTTTACATCTTTACACCAGCTTTCTCCTTCTTAGAATCGTCTACACTGAGTGCTGGCTTTCCCCCAACACCCCACTTTCCTCCTGAGAAACTCCCACGCATCCTTTACGTTCCACTGGCCGGGCATCATATACTTTTCCTGAATCTGCCCAGTACGCACTTTCTCTGTTGTATTTCTTTCGCCTCTACTGTTTCCTGGATTACAGCCTGATCTCTGTGCTCTATTGATTTGACTAACTGATTATTTCTCTGTTACCTTTCCTGTTTAGCTGTCAGTTCTTGAGGACAGGAACTGCGCTGCAATCATCTTTGAATTCTGGGACTTTTTTAAAGCACAAAATAAATAGATACGTACTAAAAACACTGAACAAATGGATGAATGTTCCCAGTAATATTCTTTGTCTCTTGCATGGCCCAAACTGGCACCATGGAGAATAAAGCGTCTGCTGACCATTCCTCTCAGTGAGGAACTCAGTCATTTTAAAACTTCAGCTACTCTGGCTAAAACAATGCTTTGGACACTGGCAAAGCAACTTAGACAAGCCACAACTGCACTGAAGAGGAAGCAAGCAGCAGTCGCCTCAGCCTCAGCAAGGTCTGGCCTGAACCTTCCTGCTCTGACCCTGACTGGTAACTCCCGCAGAGGTGAAGACAGAGACCAGGGCTGCTGACAGGAGGAACAGTGGTGGTGTCACCTGCAGGTGATTGACACTCTGCTCTTAGAGAAGGGTTCCTTGACTCCCCACCCTGGCCTCCCACTGGGGGCGGTGCCCACCCTGATGGGCCTGTCCTCCCAGTGCAGCCACTCCCAGGCCCTCTCACCAGCTCATCAGCCATCACCATGCTTTCTCCTGGTCCCAGAGTGCTGACAGCCAGTCGGGAGGGAGATGCATGGGGGTGGATCCTGGAACTGCCTCCCCTGCTCCTCACTAGGAAAGGACAGTATGGGGTCCCAACTGAGAACACTGAAGCTTTGAACAAGCTCTGACTGTGAAGATAAGCCCTGAGGGAGATATGCACACAAATACATACACATACACATGCACACATGAATATATAACCATGTACACACATCTGCATATGTACACATATATATTCATGTATCCATATACGTTCACATGTATATGTGCATGGATCACATACATACATGTAGGAGTGGTCATACGCATACTTGTACCTATCATTCACATGTGCACATACACATGAACACAAATATGCAATTTACATACATACACATGTACATGATACACATATATTCATGCACACGAGCATGCGTATGCATACACACACGTGTTTACATACATCCATATGTAAATACATGTACAAGTATATACACACAAAAACACGTGCATGTATATTTATATACATATAAACATACACATACACACATACATGAACAATCCATATATATTTACATATATGCATATGTACATATCCACGCACAAGTGTGTATACATATGCTTGCATATATACATGCACATGGACACACATGGACACACATAACCATGCATATATATGTGTACATATTCATGTATGAACACTCACAAGCACATATACATACTTATAGAGAAAAATGTTTTCTTCCTATTTGGTCTATGGTCACAACTTCCAGGCTATCTCCTGATCACTCAGGTAGAACCTGATTTTTCATAGACTATTGGCAGTCCAGGAGCCTTAGTGGAAGTCCACCTGAGGGGTGGGTGGTCAGCATCTCCATCTGAGTCCTCTAGATTTTTTCTGCTCTGGAGGAAAGGAATTATGATTCAAAGAAAATGAGAAGGAGGCTGTTTGCCCATGCAGGCTCCCTGTGACAGCACAGTCCCTCCCAACCTTGTTCAGAGCATGTTCCAGTTCTAGGCTATACTCACTCACATGGGCGATCCTGCCCACGTATTAGAGTTGCAGGCATGCACCAAATTCTAGAAGCCATATTTGGGAAGATCTTCAGTAAATGATGACATCACAAAGCTTCCTCCTTCATGAATGATATCAGTCGACTTTTCTGCCCTTGGAGAAGCACACAAAGCACCATGTATAAAGCATGAGCCCTCATCAAACTTCAATCTTCTGGTTCCCTGATCTTACATTCTCAGATACCACAACTGTGAGAAATAAATTTCTGTCCTTTATAAATTACTCAGTCCAAGGCATGTTGTGCTGGATAGCTTTAGTGTCAACTTGACACACCTGGGTTGAGGGAGCCTCAATTGGGGAATTGGCTCCATTGGATTGGCCTGTGGCCACATCTGTGGAGTATTGTCTTGATGGTCGAGCAGTGTGTTTGGGGGGGGGGCCCAGCCCTCAATGTAGTGCCACCCTGGGCAGGTCGTTGTGTACGGTATAAGAAGGCAGGCTGGCCATGAGCCAGAGAGCAAGCCAGTGAACAGCATTCCTCCATGGCCTGTGCTTCAGCTCCTGCCTCCAGGTTCCTGCCCTGAGTTCTTGCCTTGGGCTCCCTGAGTGATGAACTGTGACCCAGGAGATGTAAGCTGAATAAACCCTTTCCTCCCCAAGTTGGTGTTGGTCAGAGTGTTTTGTCACAGCAATGGAAGACAAACTACAACACATGTTATTAGTATCATGAAGAGGAAAAGATACACACCTGAAATCTCAGAAGAAAAAACAAATTTGGCTAATGGAGAGAGCCTCAATGCACACAGGTGTGTGCACATGCATGAGTGCATGAACATACACACACCTGATGGAGTCTTGCACACAGAGGTGTGTGCACACATGCATGCACACACATGCACACACACATGCACACACACACCTGATGGAGAGAGCCTCAATGCACACAGGTGTGTGCATACATGCATGCATGCACGCACCCGATGGAGAGAGCCTTGATGCATACACAGGTGTGTGCACACATGCATGCATGCACACACCCAGAGAGAGTCTTGATGCACACACAGGTGTGTGCACACATGCATGCATGCACACACAGTTGATGGAGAGAGCCTTAATGCACACACCTGATGGAGAGAACCTCAATGCATGCACATACACACCTGATGGGGTAATACTTAATTTGAATATTTGAATGTTAATGCCCTTGACAAAGAAGCCTCTGCTATTTTGCTGAGAATAATATCCTTTTCCCTGTTTCTGGGCCCTTGGTAGGAACTTGGGGTCCTGTGTAATGACCACATACCCCTACGTTTAGGAACTTCTGTAACATAGGGTTGTTATATTTTCATTATAGCACTCACTGTCATGTTATCTGCTACTTAGCATCTCTCTCCCATCACCCTAGAATGAGGGCAGGGACCTTACCTGTCCTGCTCCATGCTATAAGCCAGGGTCCATGGCAGGCTCTCTGTAAGCATTAAGTGGACGCGAAAAGATGGCTAAATGCTGAGTCCCTTTTCTTGCACCTACATCACCCGTGTGCTCTCTAGACGTGCAAAAGCTAACCCCACATATCACCCCAAGGATCAACCACCTCAGTAACTCAAACAATGAGTAGGGATTAGGCTTCATGCTTTGCTTCCTTGGAAGAGCCAAAGGGGCGTTCCCCCTCCTCCCCATGGTCAGCATTTGGGTAAGGGATCTTAGAGGCTTTTAGCTGATTTGACAAGTCCGTGGGGCCACATGAACATGACCCTTAGGAAAGCCTCAGACCCTCTTCTACTGAAGCAAAGTGGCAACTTGCCAGACAGCCCTTCCACACCTTTCAGGCTGTGCACTTGCCTCCCTAGAGTCTTTTCACCTTTCCAGCCTATTGTTCATTTGGTTAGAGTGACAGAGTAAAGGTAGGCAGGATACTCTGCTTCTGTGTACTAATGTAGGCCACCATCCGATGATAAAGTTCAATGGCAGCCAGCAGCTGCTGGGACCTGCTTGTCCCTGACTGTGGAGCAGTTCCGGGCACACACCAGGCATGCATGAGGCACAGTGTGGGTGAAGACTGTATTGTGAACACTGGATCTGAACACTGCGTTATTTGATCCACGGATTAGCGTCTGGTAGCTCAGAAATACAAAGGGGAAGGTTACAGCCATGTGCCTGGTCATCCTTGGACTGTGGTCTGTGTGTCCAGCTTACGTCAGCAGACATGATTTGCGTCCACCTGTTCAAGGTTTTTCTCCATTAATTTCCAAAACAATTTCCAAGTGTACTTAAAAAAAAAAAGCACTCTTAAAGGAATCAGTATACAACTACTGCAGGAAAACACAGAAAAACATAAAAGGAAAAGCTAACTTCATAGACTGTTTTTTTATGTATGTATATGCTAATGTTTTGGTGAAGGATGGAATTCATAAACTCAGTAAAGTTTTATAGCCTGCTTTTTCTTCTTAGCAAAATTTCCTTCACATTTCTGTATGTACCCAGATGATAAATGCTACAGAAGACTCTATTATATATTGACACCATAATTTACCTACTTGGTCCCCGATGGACGAACATGCAAGTCACTAATAGTTTATTAATATAATAAAAACATAGCAGAGCTGGACGTGGTGGCACACGCCTTTAATCCTAGCACTTGGGAGGCAGAGGCAGGTGGATCTTTGTGAGTTCAAGGCTAGCCTGGTCTACAGAGCAAATTCCAGGACAGCTGGGGCTACAGGGAGACCCTGTCTCGAAAAGACAAAAAAAAATAAAATAAAATAAAATAAACATAGCAGCAAACAGATAGCATGAGTCAAATATGGACTTCCACACAATAAAAAAAATGAGCAAGCAGCTTCTTAAAGGTGTGAGTACTGCAAGGGTCGCCCAAGGAGGGAGAATGTATGGAGAATGACTGAGGACAGCAGTGGAGATGAGCTTCCAGGGGTCTGTTGCCACCCGGCCTCATGCTTCCCCAGGAGAAAGTCCTGGGAATGTCTGTTCACGTCAGCACGTGCTCTGAATAGAGGGGTCTCCATTGTGCCTGGGAAACGCTCTTTTTTTAAAAAAAATTATTTTTATTTTAAGTATATGAGTATCATTCTTTGCATGCATGTAAGTACATCTGTGTCATGCAATGCCTGCAGAAGCCAGAAGAGGGCACTAGATTCCCTGGAACTGGAGTTAAGATGGTTGCTAGTAGCCACATGGGTGCTGCGAACCTTAAATTGAATCCTCTACAAGAGCAGCCAGGGCTCTTAATCACCGAGCCCCTGGGGACACTCTTTTTTCAGGACATACAATCTTGGTTCAGCTGGATCTGGAAGCCTGTCTTCCAAGTGGCCTGTGTCACTGAGTAGACTTTTGACTCTGGGGTTTGAGACCACTCAGAACCATGTCGCCCCAAGGGGAGACTTCCTCACACACAGGTGCTGCCGTTGCTGTGAGCTGAAAAAGTTTACAGTGCTCAGCTCCAAAGTCCAGGGGGGCAGTTGTTCCCAGAACAAGGGATGAGAGCAGGAAGGAGCACTAAAAAGAGGATTCGGGGTAGGGACCGAGGGTCTGCTGAGAGGAGCGTCCACACTTTTCTGTTGATCATCCCCAGGCCACACGCACACACTCCCAAGTCCCATGGACATCACTGACCCTTCTTTTCTATACTTTGGTTAAGAAATAGGGGCTGGAGAGATGGCCTAGCGGTTAACAGCACCGACTGCTCTTGCAGAGGACCCGGGTTCGTTCCCCAGCACCCACATGGCGGCTGAGAACTGTCTAACTCCAATTCCAGGAGAACTTTAGTTCCAGGGGAATCCAACACCCTCTTCTGACCTCTGCAGCATTGCATGACACGGGTGCACAAACCTACATGCAGACAGTACACTCATACGCAAAAAATAAATAAAAATTTAAAAATATTTTAAAAAAGAAATAAAATACTGGGGCCAGGAGTGGTGGTGCCTGCTTTTAATCCCAGCACTCAGGAGGCTGAGACAGGTGGATCTATGAGACAGAGGCCAGCCTGGTCTACATAGCCAGCCAGCTGGGGCTACAGGGAGCCCTTGTCCAAAAGAAAGAAACAAGAGAGAGAGAGAGAGAGAGAGAGAGAGAGAGAGAGAGAGAGAGAGATCGGCACTAAAGGAACTGTCTGGGTAATCAAAGACATCATGGCCAGTGAGTAAAGTCTTCATGGAACATGGCAACATCACTAAAGTCTAGAAGGAAATGACATGGGAGAATCACAGAACCACGCTTTAGACAGAAATGAGGTAGGAGAATCATGGAATGTGGGGCCTCACCATCCAGAATCCCCTTGAGATAAAATACACTGTCTGGAAGGGAAATTTGTTAAGATACAGGATGTTCTAAAGAGACATGAAACTTTCCATCTTGTCTGGAAGCTCATTAAAACTCAGCAAAGAGCTCAAAAGCTTCAGGAAGTTCTTGAAACCGAATAGACCCAGTAGGTCCCTCCACCCCACCCCAAGTGTATATATTAAGTAAGGACTGCTGAGACAGACATACCTTAGACAGCCAAGCAACTGCTGGGAAAAGACACTCCCCAACCTGTTGAGCTGCATGCAGGCTGTGTGGTACATGTCAGATTTCCAGCTCCTGTGAATCGTCACTCATGCTGGGGTGGGCTTGTAGTATGCAGCTGTCTTTGAGTCATTTTTGCTTCTGTAAGTAACCCCTCACCCATACTCCTGTAAATAACCCCAGTGAAACTCGGAGGGAAATCACAGCACCCCTGCCTCACAGGCAGAGGCCAACAGAGGCAGGGATGGCCTAAGAGAGTTGGAAGAAAGCAAAGATACCCAAGATTCTGAGCCTGCCACCCAGTTGGAGCAGGTGGCCACCAATCAGCATCCCAGCCAGGAATACCCAAGCTCCAACCCACAGGAGCTTGGCCAAGCCACACTGAGTTTCTCCATCTTGAAGCAGAAAGAATGACTGTGGCCTGTGTCCCTCCTCTGGATTAAAATTGAACACATTCATTCACTGAACAGTTGTCATACATAGCACAGTGTCAACCATTCCTGCTGACTCCAGGACTGGCAAATAGCCCATCCCAAGGTAACATATTTCAGGAACCTGATTTGATCCATGTAACAAGCAAAACAATGCCATGAAAGCCCATGTTAATTTTAAATACCACTTTACTATCTGTTGGAACTTAGGAAGAATTCAAGATGGGAAAGTAAGCAAGGAGGAGACTGTGGAGAAGAGGCCAGAGGCGAGGTTTAGGAACAAGAAAGACCCATGGAGATAGGGAAGGAAGTTCCTGACTCAGACCACCAAAGAGAGATAGGTAGACAGAACATCAGACCGGCTCTTTTCTAAACGCTTGTTAGAGGCTGGAGAGATGGCTCAGCAGTTAGAACATGGGCTGCTCTTGCAGAGGACCCGGGTTTGATTCCCAGCACCCAAATGATAGCTAACAACCATCCATAACTCCAGTTCCAGGGAATCCCATGCCTTCTTCTGACCACCGCAGACATTGCACAACACAGGTACATATATACATGCAGGCAATACACTCATACACAAAATAAAAATAATAATTTTTTTTAAAAAAGCTAATTAACTGATGTTAATTGACTGAAGGAGTTCTTATCAGAAGAGGCTGGCTGCAGGCTGTCATCTCACCTACTCATAAGCATATTTCATATTCAAATCTCTCCCTCTCACTTGAGTGCTGGAAGAAGTGCAAAACAGAAGAGGGCTTGACTGTGATCCAAAAGATCTCTCATTAGCAAGGTAATCTGCCCAGGCAGGCACCAGGGTGCCAGTCTACCTGGGCACAATCTGCTATTTACCTATGGTACTATTTGCTCCTTAACCTGCTGTAGGGAATACATGCAAAATATTCCCAATGGAGCCTCTCGATGTTAATTTCCCAGGAAATGTCAGCCATTACTAGAAAGGGAGTTTACAAGGAGGATGTGGGGCCTTACCATCCAGCATTGGCTGATCATTCAAGGCATCCTCATAGTTAAAATGTTTTGCTTTCTCCTAATATACATAGTGACCTTATTTGCCCACTTCTAACATTTATCACGTTCAGCCTCTATGTTACAAACAAACAAACCCTTCTGAAATAGAAAAAGAGGCAACACCCAAAAAATCTGACACTTTAGAACCCTCCACCCAAACTCTGAGTTTAATCTGATTAGGGCAGGAAGCTTGACATTCCTGTCGCATTTGGTGAAGGTGTGTGTCACTAGTGAAGGGTGTGGCCTGCTGGTGGACCTCCTAAGTCACTGCCCTGCCTCCTGGGGCTTTGCAAGCAAGCTGGAGTGATCCTCTGGCTTACTGCCATCGCACAACACAAGGCACCCCATACCTCTACCACCGCACACTCTCACACTCAGGACATCCAGTTTCTGCAAGGGTTGCAGTCTCATTGCCAGATTGAGGGAGAGTCTGTTATGGTTTTAGGGTTCCACCCTCCACTCAGTGTGTGTGACAGTGACCTCAGAGTGGGGAGTGCCTAGAGAAACCCAGGATTCATGAGCTTTTTTTGTATGGATGGAGTCAGGAGGGTGCAGGGTAACTGGGCTCAGTAAAACGCCTTCCTTTTGTCCCCTCTCCACTCAGGTTGCTGCCTCTGCCAAGCAACTTTCCCACCCTTTTGGGCACCCACAGCATCCTCAGCCCCTTCCCTGGAGAAGAGAAGGAAATGGAGAGCGAAGGAAATGCAGACTCCAGAAAACAAGGAGAGTGCAAGATCTGCTTCACCCAGGAGCCCTAGTATGTTGCATGGTATGTGTGCAAGGGGTCAAGCTGGCCACTCTGGTTCCCTGGAGCAAGTTAGAAGCCATTGAGAAGTCTCAACCTGGTGGTACACAGTCAATTCAACACACTGGAGAGACCTCCAGGTCTACTTCAATGAGCAGAGCACTGTTTGGTGATGGCATCCCAGATCCAGTCTGGAAACGATAGACATGGTAAATGATTGGCAGAAGCCTAGCCTTATCTAACCAGGCTTCCTTCTAGAGCCCTCGCACATCCAGACATCTCACAAGTAGGGTTCTGATATGTTGTGACCACATTGGGCGAATCCCTTTGGAACAATGTGGCCTGTAGGCAAATCATCGAGACCACGAAGTAGTTTCCCTTACTTGACACATCTACAAATATCAACACAGCCTTTGCTCTCATTCATGTCTTAGGATAATATGAGCGTTATCATAATAGCTACTATTTATTCATTTCCTAATATAGGTCAAATAACGAAGGAGGGAGAGGGGGAGCAACAGAGGAGACTGGGGGACGTAAGATGATATACAAACCATTCTACATGTGCTATCTCACTTATCCTCATGAAAACTCTACAGTTTTAAAAACATTTACTTTTAAATTACATGTATGTGTGTGTGTCTGTGTGAGGGTATGTGCATGTGTGTGCTGGTGCCTGCCGAGGTCAGAAGAGGGTGTTGAATCCCCTAGAGCTGGAATTTCAGGCATTTCTGAGCTGCCAGATGTGGGTTCTGGGATGCAAGCTCAAGTCCTCTGCAACATCAGCAAGCACTCTTAACTACTGAGCCACCTCCCAGCATCTCTAGGGTTTGTTGTTTGTTTTTTAAAAATCCCCCTTTTCAGATGGCAAAACTAAAGGTTCAGAAAATTAAGCATCTTGTCCATGTTCTTAGAACTAGTAAACAGCAAAGGTAAGATATTAAACCATGTCTGATTAAAAATGATAGCCAGTTTCCACAAAGCCCCTCAGTGCTCTGTACAGTGGCCATGTCATTACAGGTCTGATAAGGACTGAATTCTAGAGAAATAATCAAGGCCTTTTCCTTACAGAAAGTCGAAATAGGAAGACTCAAGATCTAGGTCTAAAATCCAACTTTCTCAATACCAGAAGCTCTCTGGCTGGCGCAGAAGAAAGCACCAGCTCCGACCCTGTTGCAGTTTAAACTCTTCAGTCTGCTTCTGCAGCTCGGATCCACTGGCTACCATGTGCCTCAGACTCCAGGATCAGCCTTCCCACAGGACATGGCTACTGTTTACAATCTCTTGTTGCCCAGGAATCACACAACTCACACTCAGATATTAGCTAGGATGTAAAGAGGTGCAATGAAAAAAAAATAGCAAGTATCTGGTAGTACACATAAGTTTGCATATGAAGCTCTTGGGGTTGTATACGTCAATATTAATCAATAGCTGCAACTTCAAACTATTTGTTTGGCCTCATAAAAACTTTGCTGATTGACTCAATGAATCTAGCCAGCCTATCAGCCGAGGAACAAAACTAATTCAGGAATCAGTCACAAAATTAAACTTTGAAGTGATAATATATTGCAAAGCAAAGGACCCATGTGATATCTTGCTAAGTCTTCACAGACGCCCCACCAGGTGGGGGTGGGCAGTCTGTGTCATTTCCATATGACTGAGGTCACTGAAATTCTAAGTTGCACACACAGGTACATAGCAATGTCTTTTTAAATACCCCCAAGTTCTCCAAAGTGGCCCAAAATAGTGCCAGGGTGACAGAGATGGGCAGGGGGAAGGAGAGGGTCTGGGCAGGAGGCCCAACATGGGTTCAAACAGGACAACTTTCAGCACTATCTAGGACATTCGAGAAAGCAGCCTGATGGAGTGCACGAGGTCATCTGGAGGGTCTGGAGAATAGGTTGGGCAGAGAGCGTAAGCAAATTATGAAAGATCTTAAAACAATATTTGAGGGAGTTTATGTTTTCAATGTCACCATTTTGAGGGCTAACGGGGACCAAAAGTGCCCACAGATTTCAATCGGAAAAGACGCCAGCCTCCTAATTTAACAAAATGAAGAATGGAGGTTCAGAGGTTCAGCTGGAGGGAGAGGACTGCAAGACTGTGGTTTCTTGGTTCCTTCTCTATTGCTCCTCGTACCTCATCATGACACCCCAAGCTTGCCCTTCAGATGGAAAACTTACTGTTTTGCCTAACGAGATGCCTTTACTTACAGGCTTGTACTATTTAAAGCTTTTTTCACATTTGCAAAGTGGCAGTAGGTCCCTAAGGAGAATTCTTGGCTGTGACACAGAAAAAGTGTTTTAGAGAGATTAGCCTGTCAAAAGCACTCTAAATAGATGAGAGAGAGAGAGAGAGAGAGAGAGAGAGAGAGAGAGAGAGAAGAAAAGGGGATGAATCAGTGAGGCCTCACAGCTCCGGATGTGGGAGGTACAGGTGATGCCCGAGAATGGTGGACTGCTGACAGACCAGGAAAGGTGTGAGAGGGGCCTGCCTGCTCTGGATGGGAAAAGATGCTGTTTGAAAAGAAAGAAACTGGATTAATAGGAACATTTTTCCTTGAGAGTCAAATTCTGGAGTTTTGGTATAGTACATATTGCCCAGCAGTTTGCTTACTGGCTAGCTGAAAACTGGTGGCACCCATTCTACCTAACCTTTGCTGTCTGTTTTGAAGTATGTGGCTCACTCCGGTTCATGGGTTTTAGTGTCCAAAGTGCTAAGGTCAACCTTAGTGATCCCAGCTTCCATTTTGTGTCACCTCTTGGTAGGTATACCAGAAACTGCAAGTCCTATTTAAAGGTAAAGAAAACTGTGCGAATGACCCATTGCAATATACTAGGCTCAGGTTTGTCTGCATGTATGTGATTTGATCTGTTTAGAAATAATATGGTTATGATCTTACTGTGAAACATCCCTGCAAGCTTACTGCTGAACACTTGATGCCACACAGCTAGGGGTATTTGGGGAGGTGTTGGGACCTAGCTGGAGGAGAAAGCAGTTCCCATTTGAAGGTTATACCTGGCTCCTTACACCCCCCCCACCCCCCACCCCCACCCCCGTCTCCATGCTGTGAGCTGATCTGTTATCCTCTGTTCACCATGATGGACTGAGACCCCTTAAACTATGATGCCAAATAAAATCTTTTAAGTTGATTTTTCTAAGTATTTGGTCATAACAACCATAAAACTATAAAACTAACACAAATCCTTTCAAACTCAATTTCATTTTATATCATGACAAATTCCTATTAAGATGATGTTTTGATTTACATTTTAGTATATTTTATTATTACTACACAGACACAAATTCTTAAATTGAATTCATCTGAGACACTAGTTACTCAAGGAATCCAGGAGGCTGATGTTCAGAAAAGAGTTGAGAGACAACACATCACTATGAGGTTGGGGCTTATTAATGCTGAAGTAAAAACAGAAAGTTCAAGGATAGAGATGAAGAGATTTCAGAACATAGCTCCTGTTTAGCATTTGTAATGCCCTGGACTTGAGCCCCAGTACAGAAAATTTGGAAAAAAAAAAAAGAAGAAAGGGAGGATAGAATGAAAGAAGGAAATAAATATGCCTGAGGAAAGAAAGCAGTAAATATTTACAGCAACTAAGCAGAAAGAAAGAAAAAGAACGTTCAAAGAAGATGCCTTTCTCCAGAGCCACAGGCTTGACTCCAGCTCTAGGAAGAGATGGCTACCTATACTCCCAATCTACTTCTCTCGTCATAGAAGAGTTGTAATTGGAGAGAAATTGGAGAGAAATTCCACCCATTAATAGAGAAAGCTACTGTAGACTAACTAATGCATGACTGGAAACCAGACTTGGGTTTTCATTTTTGTTTTTGGGTTTTATTGTTGTTGTTGTTTTAGACAGGATCCGGGTAGTCCCCCAGCTGCCCTGGGACTCACTATGTAGACCAGGATGGCCCTGATCTCACAGAGATCTGCCTCCCTCTGTGCCACATGCCCAGTGTCAGACTTCTTTTATGATAGGGCCATTATATGCTTTGATCTCTTTGTTACTGAGGGTTGGTTGACAACAAAGATGTAAAATAATCAGGTTGAAGATGGAAGGCAGGGCAAAGGGGCTAAAAACCTAGGAGTGATTAGAGATTAGAGAAACAGACTAAGTCCAAAAGCTGAGTGTTGTAGGGATTACATGGAAGAAGAACTTGGGGTAGAAAAGAAGAGTTCCAAGTGGTCAGATGGGGACAGGGAATTAGTGAGGAGGGGAGAAAGATGTCAGACCCAGCAGTAGTAAGATTCAGTACAATCCAGAAACAAAATAGACACCGGCAGGCATTTCAAAGCCACGAGGCCACGTGACCAGAACAGATTGTCTTTCTTTCCGCTTGTTTTGCTGTTGAGCTTTCCTCTCCCGGCCCTGAAGGGCCCTGAACTTTAGAACATCCCCAAAGGACTCTGCAGCCCAGTCGGAAACCAACGGAAAAGTGACGTGAGCCCTGCCATTATGTAATCCAGCAGAAAAGCCCTCTCTCAAGCTGCTGTGCGGGAACCAGCTCTTAACACATCTGGGGCCGCAGAGTCCAACGGGCCAAACGGGGGTGGAATTTTTTTTGTATAAATAATGACTTCTAGCCTTGGACCAGATTGACTGCAGCATCCCCACTGGGAAGCAACACGTGTTCATCTCCTGCCTGTGTCCGCAACAAGCAGCACACCTGAAGGTCATGGGGCAGGGCCACCAAAGGGGCTGGAGTCAGCTCAGAGAAGGAGGGGAGACAGGCGTGTTTCCAAACCGGCTCTGGGTATTTGGGAAAGCCTTCTGGAAAATAGGCTAAATCATGCAGTCTGCTTTCTCCTGCCTTATTTAGTTATATTAGTTTAAATTAAGTACAGAAAACAAAGCAAAACAAACCCTGGTGGCATTTAAAGAGGCCTCAGTGCTCACTCTCGGGGCAGACTGCGCTTTGGAATCAGACCAGCGTCCTAATCTTCACTCACCCATAAGATACCAAAGAGAGACTGCAGGAACTGAGTGTGTGTGTGTGTTGGGGGAGGGGGGGGGTCCGTTTGTCTCCCTCTCTAAGCCCCTCTTAGCTATTCTAAATACAAAATGAAACTTTTTTTTGAGACAGGGTCTCCCTATAGCCCCAGCTGGCCTGGAACTCACTCTATAGACCAGGTTGACCTTGAACTCACAGAGATCCGCCTGCCTCTGCCTCCCAAGTGCTAGGATTAAAGGCGTACGTGACCACTCCCAGCTTAAAGACTGTTCTTAGCCGCCATGTGGGTGCTGGGAATCAAACTCAGGTCCTCTAGAAGAGCAGTTGGCAAACTTAACTGCTGAGCCATCTCTCCAGCCCCAAAACTTTCAATACATGTGTCAAGGGATGAAAACCAAAATGCAAATAAATGCATCTTCAGAAGATATTCTTCAAATGCAGCATCTTGACAAGCCCTTGAGTATTTGTTCTAAACCAACTGCTTCCCTTGCATTTGCAATTCTGGAGCCACCAATGGCCTCAGGAAGGACTGTCTTCTTATTCTTGGTAGGTTGTCTTGCTCTGTTTAGTGATGGATTCTTTGTTTAGAAAGCACCTCCTAGCTGGCTGTGGTAGTGAATGCCTTAAATCCCAGTATTCGGTAAGCAGAGGCAGGTGGATCTCTGAGTTCAAGGCCAGGCTGATCTATAGAGTGAGTTCCAGGCCAGTTGGGCCTAGACCCTGTCTCAAAAAGACCTAAATAAATAAATAGGGAAAAAAAAAAAAGACAAGAAAGTACCTCCTGAGGTGGGCCCAGGCTCTGTTAGTAAACTGCTGTGATCAAGCATGAAAACTTGAGCTGACATCGCCAGAACACGTGATCTGCCCCTTTTGTCCTCCACAAGTACACACATGTACATGCACTTGTACTCACACAAGCACCAGCACACACACACACACACACACACACACACACACATACACACATCACACACCATACACATATCGTACACAAAAACAAATAAAACCAATGAAAAGAGGGCTGGAGAGATAGCCTAGTGGTTAAGAGCGCCGACTGCTCTTGCAGAGGACCCGGGTTCGATCCCCAGCACCCACATAGCGGCCGAGAACCGTCTGTAACTCCAATTCCAGGAGAACTCCAGTTCCAGGGGAATCCAAGACCCTCTTCTGACCTCCGCGGCATTGCACGACACGGGTGCACAGACCTGCATGCAGACAATAGACATTCATACACATACAAAAATAAATAATAATAAAAAAAAATTAAAAAATAAAACCAATGAAAAGACAGACAGCACCTCCCCTGGCTGTAGTGAGGGCTGCAGTGAGGTGGCACGGAAACCACCCGCTTGCTCTGCCCCTCCCTTAGCTGTCCCGCAGAAGCACAGCACAGTACATTTCTGCAGTAGCCTTTACCACTATGTGAGCCCAGCATCATGGAGCTCAGGAGCAAGTGTAACCTGCTCTGTCTATGTCTCGACTTGTCGTGAGGGAACCTCGGACTCAGAGAAGCTGAGTTCCCCCAGTTAAGGGTTGTTTTGCAGGGGAAGCCAAGTCTTTCATCTGATCAAAAAGGCAGACACCCCAAGGCAAGGCTCCAAAACCACAATCATTAAAATACTGGTCATTCAACTTTTCACCCTGGATTAGAATTGCTCCCACGGATTCTGTGATGGGTGATCAGCCTGGATCCTCTCAATTCCTTCTAGAACTACACAGGTGCCTTCTTGATAAGACATCCACTCCACTGCCAATCAACCATAGGTTAAGTCAGATCTACCTGGTTCCTGGTCCCTTCTGGTGAGCCTTGCTTTCCTCTCTGAAGCAAACCAGAACTAATGTGATCCCTTCTCTATATGCTGGCCTTCGGCTACTTCACCATGCCATCCTTTGCAAAGTTGAATTCTGTAACAAAAGTAAACAATTCACAGGCTTTAACATCCTGTTTATACATGTTTGAATGCACTCTTATTCATCAAAGAAACTTTTAAATTTAATAATAATAGGGGCCATTAATTAGCTCAGAATGTTTTATAACTTCAACCAGGCAGAATGAAAATACGTCTGCCTTGATCTATATATTAAGAAATTCCATTAAAAAAAAAAAAACCAAGCACATTACTGACTCATATTTGGGTCAATTAATACTCTTGGCTTTCGGGGCTGGAGAGATGGCTCAGCCACTAAGAGAGCTGCTCTTGCAGCTCTTGGTTTGAATCCCAGCACCCATAACTCCAGTTCCAGGGGATCCGATAGCTTCTTCTGTCCCCAAGGGCACTGCACAACACAGGTGCACTTATAGACATGCAGGCAATACAGTCATACAAATAAAAAATAAATAAAAATTTTAAATCAGATTTCTGACACTTAGGAGGTTTTAAAAATTTGTTTGTTCTGGGACTGGAGAGATGGCCTAGTGGTTAAGAGCACTGACTGCTCTTGCAGAGTACCAGGGTTCGATCCCCAGCACCCACATGGCGGCTAAGAACCGTCTTTAACTTCAGTTCCAGGGGAATCTGATGCCCTCTTCTGACCTCTGGGGCATTGCATGACATGGGTGCACAAACCTACAAGCAGACAGTACACTCATACACATACAAAAATAAATAAAAGTTTTAAAAAATTTTCTTTTTGAGACAGGGTCTCATGTAGCCAACACTGGCCTCAAACTCATTATGTAGCTAAGGATGACCTTGAACTTCTGAGCCTCCTACCTCCACCTCATGAGTACTGTGATTTCAGTTGTGTACTACTGTGTTTAGTTTGTGTGGTGCTAGGAATGGAAACCAGGGCTTTGTATGTGCTGGGCAATCACTCTACCAACTGAGCAACTAACTGTTGGACTGGCCTTTTCCACAGAAATCAATGGCTCTCTGCTGACCAAAAGAAGGTGGAAAGAGATTTGGATACCACCACCTCCTACCTCCTCCCCAAGGAATAGTTCATTCTTCTGTTTAGAGACCTGGGTCTACAGCAGAAGAAACCAGGTGTTGTCAGCTTATCATGTTGGTTTTAGGTTATGAGCTCACATAAAAGATTTCTTGCCATCTCTATAAGGGTCAGCAAGGGTTAGAGAACTGGGAGAGAGGGCAGAGCTTCAAAAGGGCAACTTAAAACTTCCAAGATCAATATTTCAGTAAGCATGCCTCACACTGCATGGTATTACTAAGTTAAAGATAAACCAAAGAGCTTTTGGGGGTCTTACACTGCCCTCAAAACTAAAAGGTAAACCAGAAACAATAGATACCATTCCTGGCTCAGAGCTACCAAAAGCTAAAGGGTAAACACCAAGATAATGAATTTGGTAAGCTAACACTTATCTCAAACATTCATTCTGAGTTTTAAGCCACACAAACCATTCTTCAACTGACCCAAAGTTAAAAAGCCACAGTAATAAAATGTAGTTAATTATTTCTTCCTCAGTTGGCCCAAGAAGGTAAAACTTAGTGTTCCCACTCGAGACTTACAACATTCTGAAAACTGTGTTCTGCCCACCTTAATAAAAGTCTCAACAAACAGAGACTCACAAAAGACTCTGAATGACTGGCTCTTTCTTCTCCCCCACCCCACTGGCTCTTCATTCTCAGGAAGGTCTTCTGGCTTCTCTGTACTCTCTTTTTGTTAAAGCTTGCTTAACCTTTCTCCCTTTGGCTCTTTGTCTGGGATGGTGCTGGGGCGGGGGGCGTCCCTAACCATAGGATGGCTTACCCAAGACTGGCAGCATTCTTTAATTCTCCCTGTATCATTGCTGTCTTTCAAGATCCCTTTAGAGTCCTACTCTCAGGGTTTGGGAATGTCGGGTTCATTGCATTATGTTAGGAATAATCACCAGAAATTATATGGGAATAGAAAGAGGAAGTGTACCCCAGTAGCAATACAGCCAGAAGAGGGGCCTAGAACTGGGCAGTGGGGTGGGACCTCTGCACAGCAGAGCTCTCAGTCCTCCAGAAATGAGGGCTAAGCACTAAGAGCTGGGCAGGAACATCTTCTCATCAACCTTCTGTCCGCCCGTAGAACTGAGAAGATGCAATCGTTACCCAAGCATCTAATCAGAATCAAATACAAACTCCACACCCTGTCTGTGGGCGATTCTGACACTAGTGTTGGTTTCCTCCACCCATTCAAAGATGAATAATAAAAGACAGGGAAGATGGCATTTGTTACACACAAATCATCTATGCAGAAGACGAGATGAGGAACATTCCTCTGAATATAACTTTCCTTTGGGGAGCCAGGAAATGTTTTTAGAGAACTGTGTAATCCTAGCATGTACAAGAAGATTCAAGAAGACGTGACTTCCATGAAAGAAGTACAGATAGTCATAAAAGGAGAACAGGGTGGATGCAAGGGTAATGGAGAGACCTGAGCAGCAACGAGACATGGATCAGGAGGTAAATAAATAAGATGAACAAATAGTAACTGAGAGCACAGTAAGGTTTCAGAGAGTAATTCTAAGTGGCAATTGAAATGGTTGAGGAGAAGCACTTGCCCTGTGGGAAAAGAAGTTAGTATCCCCGTGATCACAGTGGACATCTCCTGTGACAGATGAAAAGGGGGAAATTTCAGTGGGAGGAAAGAAGACACTAGGGATAGAAGACAGAGAAGATGATCCAACTTAATCGTATTGAAGAGACAGGAACAACAGGAACTAAGAGAAACGAAGCCATCGTTGAAAACACCTGTAACGGACGAGGCACCCTGAATCACTTCGTGATAGGTAAACTTAAAGAAATGATACAAACTGAGAAAATGTTCTTAAATAAGGATAAGAAATTAATAATAGGGGCTGGAGAGATGGCCCAGCTGCTAAGAGCACTGGCTGCTCTTACAGAGGACTTGGGTTCAGTTCCCAGCACCCATGCGACAGCTAACAATGGTCTGTAACTGCAATTCCAGGGGACCTGATGCCCTCTTCTGACCTCCACAGGCACTGCATACATGGATGCACTTACATACATGCACGCAAAATACTCATACACATAAAACAAAAATAAATAAAATATAGTTGCATTCAAAAGGTGAAATTTATGTTATCTGAAAAAACTAGAATGTAAAATGTAGTTGCATTTAAAAGGAAAGGAATAATAACATATTTACAATAGAGCAAAACAGAATAACCTATGAATTCTCTGTCATGCTGTCAGAAAACATGTCTGTAAACTGGATTGAAAAGGATCATGAGTATGGATTTTCTTTTCTTTTTTATAGCCTAGTGGTTAAGAGCACCGATTGCTCTTGCAGAGGACCTGGGTTCGATCCCCAGCGCCCACATGGCGGCTGAGAACCGTCTGTAATTCCAGTTCCAGGGGAATCCGAGACCCTCTTCTGACCTCCGCGGCATTGCACAACATGGGTGCACAGACCTGCATGCAGAGAGTACATTCATACACATACAGAAATAAATAAAATTAAAAAAAAAAGAATATGGATTTTCTATCTGACCATGTTGTCATTGGTTAACAAAACCAAAACAAAGGCATGCTCAGATAGGCAAGGACTCTGAAAATACGTTAGTTCATGGTCTATTCTTGAAATCATTATTTGAGGAAATACATTGACTAATTGTGTAACAGAACCAAAATTAGCCACACATATGTGTGGACTTTCCTTAAAACAGGACTCACCTTACACAGTTTGAAACCATATTCTGGAATTCAGCAGAATTCATCATAATCTGGGACATTATGGAACTCAGAGAGCAGCTTAGCTCTTATGAGAAGGATTGTTGGCTGCTAGCTCACATCTTTCTTCCTCTCCTCATTTCTAATATCTCCCTAATTTTGTTCATATCCACCTCCTTATTTAGCCATGGACTTCAAAGGAAGCTAGCCTCATACCTAGACATGGTGTGTAGTGTATTGTTCTATCTCCAGTGGAAGACTGGATTAGGTATGTGATAAGACATAATGCTGGACAATAAGGGAAGATGGCTGGGGGGGGGTAGCTAGGTAGAGTGCACTCCTAATGTGTATAAGGACTTCGACTTATTCCCTAGCACTGAAGAAAAAGTTGAAACAACAGCCAAAGACATGGAGGAAATCTATAGGGACTAGAGACAGATGTGTAGATTTGGCTCATAGATATTAGCAGGAGACAGGCTTGCCTGGTCTAGCTGTTGCCATGCCTTGGAACTACTGTGATCATCTCTCAGCTATGAAGGGAGCTGCCAAACTACCAACTAATCAAGGATAGCAAAGCTGGAAGATGTAAAGAACCTCAGTTTTGCTGATACTGCTGAATAGCTAAGTTAACACAACCTGCTCAGTGAAATACTGGGTATACTTATTACTAAATGCAAATGAACCCAATTTTCTGTCACACAACGCCCAAGCCACACCAAGGAACAGAGCTCTGCAGTGTCAGCTCTTTCTCTGCTGCCTCCAATTCTTTCTCGGTGCCCAGAAACATTTCTGGAGCCATATTCTTTAACCTAGAGTTCATATGGAATCTCTTGCCTTATTTGACGATCACTTATAACAATAACTAGTGCTGTTCTTGTCCAGATTTTTCTAACAATGGCTAAGCTTATTACATAGTGAAGACCCCATGCCAAGAAGGTTTCTAAACAAGGGGTCTTTTCTTGCTTTCTCTCTCTACACAAAAGCCGTATTACACAGAATGGCATAATGAACCTTTTCATCACTAAGGAATGTGAGAAATAGTTTTTTATGCATCTTTAAACCTCATGTTAAATGATCTAACTCACTGGATTTTTTAAAAATGATGAAGACAATAAATTATCCCAGGACAAACATTATATGTCATCAAATACTTCATTGTTCTTGAATTGCATGGCACCTAAGTTATGTAAATGCATAGGGAAATGCTAAGAAATTGTTTATGGTGCCTTTTTTTTCTACATGGTTGGTGTCATTATAATTTCCTGCTTTAAACCAACAGAGAATCATATTCATTTTCGTTTGTCTTCCTTTATCATGAGTGTATGATCTTCCTCGACCCAGGAAGTACATGGTACCACCTCACTTTTTTAACTGGAGCCTCCTCTTAGCTTGTAAGTCCAAGTCTGTTTTCTTTTTAGGTTCAGATTTCCTTAAATTAGATGTACAGCTCATACTTCTAGCAAATCTCCCACACCAAGGCCACAGAGTTGGCACAGCTCCCATTGGCACGTTGGATGTCTTCAGATAGCACAGACAGTGTACAGAGGACTCTTCTATCAAGTCACCCATGTTACTGGAGTTGATAAGCCTCAGAGTTTGGACCCTTACAGGCCTAACAAGCTAAGCTCCACCCCAGTCCTTTACAAGCCAACTAAAGAGAACAGTAACAGTGAAAGAAGCAGAGAAGGATTTACTCAGTTTATTCAACTTATGGCCACATTGACAAAAGGCACAGATAAAAGGGTTCTGTGATCCCTTCCTCTTCGAGTCTATCTTAGGGGTCCTGATATGAGTTTTAGGTTTCAATAGCAAACAAGAGGTTTGTGTGACTAAAGCAGTCCTGACCATCCGTCTCAGCTTCAGCCTCTCTTGCAAGGTGGTCTGATCAGTTGTTTAGAATGGTGAGAAATCTCTTTCTGGGAGACAAGTTCCTCCTCTGGCTAGCACCAGGGCTCCGGCCTTTTCCTTCTCTCAGCATGAAATCCCAGGGGGAATCCCATTTCCTTGGAGACCATTATTCAATGGTCTGAGAGCCAAAGGAGAGGCACAGAGTCTCTCTTTAAAATATCCTTGATCCTGCTGGGGCGTGGTGGTGCACACCTTTAATCCTAGCACTTGGGAGGCAGAGGCAGGCGGATCTTTGTGAGTTCCAGGTCAGCCTGGTCTACAGAGTGATTTCCAGGACAGCTGGGACTACAGGGAGACCCTGTCTCGAAAAGACCCCCCCCCAAAAAAAATATCCTTGCTCCTGCCAGAATGGTCACACCAAGAGCTGCCCAGTTCATCCCCGAGATAACTTCCCTCCACATCGGTTTCTTGACTCTTCTTTGGACCCTTTTGCTGGCATCCTGGATGACTTCTTATACGCAGCCCAGAAAGCCTTTGTTCTTTGTGGTAACTGAGGAGCAAAGGGAGAGTTCTCCAAGCCTTTCATCCTCATCCAAACGGGAGATTACCTTTGAGTGCATTTGCTGCACTCAAAATATAAGACCGCCTCAGGCGAGAAGACTGGCCTTGCACAAAGAATCTGTAGGTCCACTTGACTACGCAGCAACCATTTCCACTTCTTAGATCAACAGGATCCCCAGGAAACTACCATAGCAAACCATCTGTTAGTTCTACCTGCTCCCAGTCAAGACATCTTAGGAGAATTGCTTTCATTTCTGCCCTGGTACATTTGTACCTGGAGGGTGCGTTGAACTGACTTTGATCACCTTACATTCTGATTCCCCGATTCTTCTTCAAAGGACGGGGCATCTTGGACTCTAAGATTGCTAACACAGTTCCACTTGAGTAGACTCTGACTCTAATAAACATAAGAGATCACTTAAAAATTATTTACTTAGGGCTGGAGAGATGGCTCAGCAGTTAAGAGTGCCGACTGCTCTTGCAGAGGACCTGGGTTCGATTCCCAGCACCCACATGGGGGCTAAGAACTGTCTTTAACTCCAGTTCCAGGGGAATCTGACACTCTCTTCTGATGACACAGGTGCACCAACCTGCATCCAGACAGTACACTCATGCACATAAAAAAATAATAAATTTAAAAAATTATTTACTTAATCCCTTAAAAATAAATTAATTAAAACAATCATTTACTTATGTACTGTGTGTATGTGTATGATGTGCATGTATGCACATCTTCATGTGTGTGTGTGTGTGTGTGTGTGTGTGTGTGTGTGTGTGTGTGCAGGTGTGCATGTGTGTATATGAGCATATGAAGCCCAAAGTTGACCGGGTCTTTTCTTTCATCACTCTTCACTTTATTTATTGAGGCAGGGGCTCTTGCTGAACCCAGAATTTGCTAATTCCATCTGCTCTTAGTAGCCAGCTTGTCCCAGGGCTCCCTGGTCTCCGCCTCTTGAATGCTGGGATAACAGGAGGCCACCCCACCTACCCAGCCCTTACCTGGGGTCTGGAGGAACTCTGTTTCTCATATTTTCACAGCAAGCCCTTTATCCACTGAACCATCTTTACAGTTCAATCATTTGTTTCGGGAAAGCCTATTTTGATATAAAGGGAGAGACGCTTGATCAAATCAGCTCAAGATAAGGAGGATCTTTTTTCAAAAAAATTTTTGAGAATTTCATTCATGAGTATTATCTTTATATTATTCCCATCCCTTCCAGTCTCCCACAACTCTTTCCATGTCCCCTACTCCCTCTCAACTTCTCGCCCTCTCCTTTATTATTGTTTTACACACACACACACACACACACACACACACATTTATATACACACATAAAATGCATTACATTGAGTCCATTTAGTAGTACTTGTGTCTGTCTGTGTTTAGGGATGCTCATTTGGGTGCTAGCTAGTCTCTGGAGGAAATTGGTTCTCCCTCCTTCAGCATCCATTGATTGCCTGTGGTTTTTCATCTTGAGGTGGGAACCCATGACATTTCCTCTATCTCTTTGACATGTCAACTGGCTTTGTCACTATACAGATCTCATTAGACTACCCACACTGTCGCAATTTCATTGGTGCGGCTTCCCTATCATGTCGAGAATGCATTAACTACCGGCAGGGGTCTTGTCCCTCAGGCTCTTACATTCTTTCTGCATAAGGCAAAGGGTCAGGAATGGTCCAGGAACCATAATATGGGTAGAACCCCAGAGTAAAAGAACAGGAACTAGAAACTGACACGTAGAAGGGAGTCTTCATTCTGGGCCTCTACCACTCTCTCTGTCTCTTAGTGACTAAGATGCCACTTCCTTCACTTACCCTTTTCAAATCTCTCCTAATGTTGGCATGCCTGTGGTTCATCATGGCTTCCTAGGACCCTACATAATGCAACTCTGATATAAATACTTGACTTTTACCTTCACTACTCATTGGCTTAATTTTCCAGTAGCTAAAGTTTTTTGTTATTTTTATTTTATGTGTATGAGTGTGCTGCTTGCATGTGTGTAAGTACACCCATGTTGTACAATGCCTGTGGAGGTCAGAAGAGGGCGTTGGATGCATTGAAAGTAGAGTTATGGATGGTTGCTAGCTGCCGTGTGGATGCTGGGAATCAAACCCAGGTCCTCTGCAAGAGCAGCCAGGGCTACAGAGAAAAATGAAAGCAAATAAAAAAAAAAAAAAAAATATAATTTTAAAAAATGTTTAATTTCAAAGCCGGGCGGGTGGTGGTGCATGGCCTTTAATCCTAGCACTTGGGAGGCAGAAGCAGGCGGATCTGTTGTGAGTTGAAAGCCAGCCTGGTCTACAGAGTGAGTTACAGGGCCGGCTGGGGGCTACAGGGGGGGTGGGTAGGACGCGCTGGTGCGTCAGAAAAAGGAGGCGCGAAAGAAAGAGAAAGATAAAATAAAACATAAAAAAAAAAAAAAGTTTAAATTTCAGAACTTTCAAAAAAAAAAAAATTTCAGAACTTTCAACATACAACCATAGAGAGATTAAGATAATGAACCTTACTACCCAGCTTTCGATCAGCATTTTATTTATTTATTTATTTATTTATTTATTTATTTATTTATTTATGTATTGAGGCAGGGTATCCCTATAGCCCCAGCTGGCCTGGAACTCACTCTGTAGACCAGGCTGGCCTTGAACTCACAGAGATCCGAATGCCTCTGCCTCCCGAGTGCTAGGATTAAAGGCATGCGCCACCACACTTGGCCATCTACTGTACCTTTTAAAGCCTAAGGTTAAAATGCAACTAGTTACTGGGCTATCTGTGGATTGGATTTCTTTGGATCAGGTGACTAACCTAGTCTAATCAGGGTGGCTGGGAGGACTGTGATCTTTAACACAAAACAACTCTGAAGACAGTGCTTCTCTACAAAGCTGTAAAAGGGGATCAGACAAGGTACTCACTGTAAAACCTGATTAAATCATCCCTGGATCACAGTCCCCACCAGGGCTGGGAAACAAATGAGGCAAGGGAGTCAGTTGCCTCAAGCACATAGCGTTGAAGGAGCTGAGATGCTTACCAATCAAGATAAATGATATTTCAATGTAACATTTTAATGAATGAAAATTGCTTCCAGAATATTCATGGTGAACAAATTATCAAAATGTTAAACAAGGACAAGACCTTCCTACAAGAGCAATAAACTTGCTATATCCAATGAATGTCATGCATTCAGGTACTTTACATTCATTAAAACATTTACCCTGCATCATAACCCTAGGAAGAAGATATGATTAAATAGTTGTTAAAATTCTTGACATTAGGGGGCTGAAGAGATGGCTCAGTGATGAAGAGCACAGGCTGCTCTTGTGGAGACCCAGCTTCAGTTTCCAGCACTCACATGGCAGCTAACAACCATCCATAACTCCAATTCAGGGGAATCTGACACCCTCTTCTGGCCTCCATATGGGAACTAAATGCACATGTTGCACTTAAATGCAGGCAAAACACTCATACACATAAAACTAAAATAATTTTTGGCATTGGGACAAAGGATGTAGCTCAGTGGTAAATACTTCCCTGGCATCTGTGAAATCCTGTGTCTGACCCAAAACAGCAAAAAGAAAAGAAAATGTTAAAATCTGGTATTCAATGGAAAAGATTTGCTGTAAAAATTGTATATAGGACATCAGAAAATCAGTGGAGACACATACAAAAGAGTAACCATAGTTTCTGTTTTTAAAATGTCTTCTATAATTTTTCTTTTCCCGGTATTACCAGTTCGATGACCTAACTTTCTTAGAAAAACAAGCTTTCTCCAAGAGAAACAACATTTAAAGCAAAGAAAATTCTTACATCAACAGATTTTTTTAAAAACTGTGATCATTCTAAGACTATGATATTTCCGACAGGCAGAGCTCTTAGAACCTGGAATTTGGGTGTTGGGGGGACTTCATCATTCAAGGGGCTGCCAGCCCTTTAGGAGAGCTTTAGAGTTGGAATTACAGAAGTTACTGACAGTGGGTACTTTATCTTAGAACTGTGGTTACCTCGTCAACAAAATGGAGATTTCCAGTATTATTATTTACACCGGAACCTAGCAACAGGCAGCTAATATTACTCATTCACTCATTCAGCAGCTCTTCATTGGGCTTTACAGTATGGCTGACACTGTGCCACTGGGGGTGTAGCTCCCCTGCGGGTACTTGCCTATCATGCACAAGGCCTTGGGTCCTATCCCTAGCATCGCATACTCATGCATACATTCACCAGAGAGAGTGTGCTTCAGTTATCAACCTGGGTTGAGGGAGCCTCAGTTGGGGAATTGTCTCCATTGGACTGGCCTGTGGCCATGTTTTTGGGGTACTTTCTTGATTGTTGAGTGATGTGGTGGGTTGTTGTGTATTGTATAAGAAAGCAGGTTTGGGTTGGAGAGATGGCCTAGCAGCTAAGAGCGCCGACTGTTCTTGCAGAGGACCCGGGGTCGATCCCCAGCACCCACATGGCGGCTGAGAACCGTCTATAACTCCAATTCCAGGAGAACTCCAATTCCAGGGGAATCCGACACCCTCTTCTGACCTCTGCGGCATTGCACGGCACGGGTGCACAAACCTACATGCAGACAGTACATTCATACACATATGAAAATAAATTTTAAAAAAATTAAAAAAAAAAAAAGAAAGCAGGTTGGGCCCAGGTCAAAGGAGCAAGTCAGTAAGCATGGTTCCTCCATGCCCTGCGCTTCAGCTACTACTTCCAGGTTTCTGCCCTCAGTTCTTAAACTTGGGCTCTGTTCTAGTTCGATTTCATATGCTGTGACAAAACACTCTGACTAAAACCAACTTGGGGAGGGAAAAGTTTATTCATCTTACATGTCCTGGGTCACAGTTCATCACTTAGGGAGCCCAAGGTCAGAATGTTTTGTGACAACAATTGAAAGCAAAGTAGAAGAGAGAGAGAGAATGAACCATACTTTGGAGCCACAACTATGAAACAGATACCAAAGTCCTTATCCTTGTGAGACTAACATTTATATCATTGTGGAGGTCAATATGGCACATCTGATCTAGGACCTGATCTTCCCACATTTTTTAAAGGAAATACTATTAATTATGCAATTAAAAGAAGAATGGAAAATACAATCAATGTCAGATGCTTATAATATGAATGTACTATAATATCCTCCAATCAGTGACAGTCCTTACACCTATACTATCATTCTCCTAAATATTCTAGATCATTCCAGAATAATGGTTTGTTAATTCCTCAGAAAAGCATTAGCAACTAGCACATAGTGTGTGTGAATAGAAGAGGTTCTTAAATTTCCCCTTTCTCCTAACTACCTTTCTGAGATAATTTAAGAGAGCAGTAATGAGTGAACTCTTATTTTATTTTATCATGAAAATGATCATGGGTGCTTAATTTCATGACGTTAACTCCTTTTTGATTTCTTCCTGTAAAAGGTTTCCACATGCTATCTGATGACTCTGAGCTGTTCTGAGACATGCCTTTCCTGGTAACACTATGAGTCTACTGTGCAACCCCAGCACACCATGATGTTCTCCCTGCATCCAACTCTCCCACTTCCCACTCTGCAAGGCAGTCCTTAAGAGCTTCAGCCAGCATTGCTGGAGCAAACTTTAAGACCCACTGGCCTCACAGTGTATATCATTACCTTTGAAATCTGTCCAGGCATAATCTGACCCTTGTGCATGAGAACCAGCCCCACGGTGACCTGAAATAAAAGAGAAGATGAATCTAGGATTGTATAGAGTGGGATTGTATGGAGAATTGTACAAAGGATTGTACAGAGTGGGGATTTACTAGCAGAAGTGTAGTACTGGGCAGCAGCAACACCACTTTATTCCCAATGGAGTCAGAAAGAAGAGCCTATTTATGGGTTTGGAAAATCTTGGTTTGTCTATTTTAAGGGAGTATCAAAGAGTCAGGTGTAGCCCTAGGTCCATACACACACTTCTAGTGGTTTTATCTACTTAGGGTTTGTTGAGAAACTCCAGGAAAACCCAGTTAGGGCCATTCAGGGACAATCCTGGTACTTCTGAGTCAAGACGGCTATAACACCTAAGAAAAGAAGGGCAATTTGGCCAGGCATGGTGGTGCACGCCTTTAATCCTAGCACTTGGGAGGCAGAGGCAGGTGGATCTTTGTGAGTTC